>OX103971.1:45254095-45311395 GCA_944470395.2 Schistosoma turkestanicum
ATCTGTCTGTGAATACTTATTTCTTCATCTCTTTACTGTATGTGGTAAACTATTTACCACTAGGCTAAAATAAATTTACTATATAACTTTCCAATAATACAACGAACAGCAGACATTCGAATATTTTTAAATGGCTTAAGTTTAGCTTACTTTTTATAGGAACCGATAAAACGTTGACAGAAGATGTGAGCTCTATACATCCAGTATTGATATTTAATATACAAACTAGGAATACTTGGATTTTGCGCTTATGTTCTACGTCTCTTATTAAAGACGGACAGATTAATTTAGTTTTTCTTTGTTCACTGCCACTTTTAGGTTTAAGTAATGGACACAAGCTCTTCACCTTCAGAAATTAGGACAGATATTACAACCGTCTCTACGAATGAATTTATCGATGGAGGCCAAGTAAATACAAATGTTGAGTTTGCAGATACAGTCGCTTACGTACGTTCCATAAAGACTGAAATTAAAAGTATGTTCCTATCATTTCATTCCTGTTTATTGCCTTTATATCTATGTTTGAGATGAAGTATCTTGGTTTAAAACAGATGTTAATATTTAAAACTATTCCTTTTCTGGTTCCTTACAAAGTGTAAAATAAATCTAAGATCCAAAGAACATAGAATGTTTGAATAGAAAACATCCAGTCATATTTTCCACTACTGTTACACGAAGAAAATTATTACACATCACTAATGTGTAATATTTAAACTTGAAAATCTTATCTGATCACTTTCATTCGAAACTCCCAAATTTCGACTGACAGACAGACGGATAGAAGGAAACAACGCAGAACTTCGTGTGTAAGTACATCACTTGAAATTGCCATACCGCATTAGCACAGAGACGTAACTGTCAGTTCGAATCCAACAGCGGTAACGATAGTAGAAGTATTAGCAGTAATGGAGAAGATTAGGGAGTGAAGATATGATTCGAGAAGTATAGTTCAGTGAGATAAACTTAGAAACAGAAAGACAGAGATGGTGAGGAATTCAGAAGGTTAGAATTAGAGAGAACACAAAGAGTCGATGCACTTGCGCCATTGCAAACGATTTTTAGTCATTCCCTTCAAGGTCTTTAACCATTGGTGACGTAGGTCTCGCGGACCCCAACCAGGTAGCCTACATCTACCAACATGACTCAGTCCATTTGTCTGTAATTTGACGGATTTATGCCATGTTTTGGTTTGGCCACCCTTAGCTTTCTTCCAACCTACTCTTCTTACACCACAAAACATCGCTCGTCGAGGCAGTCGGTGGTTAGGCATACGTAACACATGTCTCAAACACCTCAACTGATGAAGTTTCACTACTTCATCTATTGACCTGCAAACCTTACCTAGTACTCGTTTCCTAACGACAGCATTGCTTACTCGGTTGTCCCAGGATACACGAGCGATGCTTCGGAGACACCTATGATAGAAGACAAGCAACCTACGAATCTCCTCTACACTTACCGGCCATGTATCGCATCCGTATAGTTGGACGGAGCGAACTACTGCACAGTACACTAGTCCTTTAGTTAGAAAGTGGATATCTTACCGACACCATAAGTGACGCAGGTTGGCAAAAGCCAATCGAGCCTTCTGTATCCGTGCTGAGATTTCGTCAGACACCAGGTCATAAGCACTGACGAGACTTCCCAGATAAGTGAAGCGATTGACCAGCTCAGCTGCTTCGCTCCCTATCACTCGTTCAGATGCCAACGTGAGCCAATTATCAAGCAACAGTTTGTATTTCGGGGGAGGGGAAACTGAATCCCGAACATGCTTGCATTTCTGCTTAGGGTAGTCAGAAGACTCTGCCTTTTGTCAGCGACTTCACTGAATAGAACTATGTCATCGGCATATTCCAAGTCAACAAGCGAGTTTCCTGGTAAAAGGTCTACCCCTGACAAGTCAGCTGAAAATAATTTTAACGGTAAAAGCATGTCTATGGCTGAGTTAAACAAAGACGGAGAGAGTGAACATCCTTGATGGATACCGCGTGAAGTAAAGACCTCTGATGACAGTCCGCCATAAGCTCTCACTCGACCAGTAGTGTTCGAGTAGGGAGCTTGTATAAGGTTAATGTACTTTGGTACACCTTTCAATAACAGACACTGCCACAGAACCTCACGATCAACAGAGGCAAATTCCGCTTTAAGGTCGGGAAATTGTGGGACGTCTAAACTTGTGTCTGTTTTGGAACCTGACGTTGTGTGAAAATGTGGTATATACGGTCGAAAACCAGCCTGGTTTCCTCTAGCCTGCTCTTAATGAGCTCTGTTCATGCGTCGGAGTATTATTGAGGCCAATATTTTCGATAATATGTTAGTTAGGCTGATTCCTCTGTGATTGTCACAAGAGGACTTTTGTCCGTTCTTGTAAACTGGGTCACTTAGCGACTGAGACCGGTCAGATAGTGTTACGCCCAGTTCCCAAATTGTACCTAAGATCTCAGTTAATCTAACTGGTAAAACATGACCACCATCCTTAAAAATTTCAGGCGTAAGTCTGTCAGGACCCGATGCTCTCCATTGCTTCATGTTTCCTATCTCTTTCTCAACTTCATAAACGGTCGGAGGACTTACATCGATTTGCTATTCAGGATGACTGGAGCTCGCGGGCAACCGAAGTGTGTCTGAAGGCCAGTTGGACTGGTCACTGAAGTGTTCTGCCCATCGATCCAATTTCCTGGATTAAGAATGAATGGTGCAGCCATCCTTTTCTGAGATATTTTCGCTAACAGATGGATTTCTAATACCGGTTTCGTTGATAAGGCGGAACAATTGTCTACTGTTGACTATTGCCGCTGCCTTTTCCATCGCTTTCGCTTTCTCTACCCATCACTGTTGGCAATCATTGCGTAAGCTTCTTATCAGCCCGTGCCTAAGCCGACTTCGCTCTTCGTCATGTTCAGAGCCAGGTGGGATTAGTTTTCGAGCATCCAACAGTTCGGTAGATGCTACTGCGATCCACGGCTTCTTCCTAGCCATATGGTTTACCTTACAAGCAGATATTACTGCTGTCTCCATAGCTTTTTAGTCATAATTTCAAGCTGTCTGAGGATGAACATCACTTACTACATGGCTGCCTAACTGTTTTTCTGATTGTTCTTGAAATATATTCTTAGCTTTGTTATTATTACGTAGAACCTTAAAAGGTTTCCTTGCAGTGTCTTTCCTACGTCCAGTAAGTCACAAACAAATACGCGCTCGCACTAGAGCATGATCAGAATCTAGACATGTGCGCCAGAACGAGCGACAGTCCTATATTGAACACCTCCATAGGTGGCTGATGGCGATGTGGTCTAGTTGAGTCCAGCGTTTAGACGACTTTGGGAGTCTCCAGTTCAAGAAATGTTTTTCCTTATGCTTAAAGTAAGTGTTTGCTAGAAATGGACGGCTATCTGAGCATATTTGCAGCAGACAGTCGCCATTATCTGTTCCCCGAGCCACGACACCATAAGATTTAACCAGGTGTCGTTCCTGTTCACTTGGTCTACCTACTTGAGCATTAAATTCATCAACCATTATTACTAAAACAGAGAGCCTAAAAGTTTGGAGAAGGTCCGAAAGCTTACTGTAAAACTCATCCTTCACCCTGTCTGAACTGCAGTGAGTGGGAGCGTAGACAGAGATGACAAAGAGGCAACGGTGAGTTTCTCTATCTTTCTGAGTCCTTACTGTCCTGTTCAGTTGCACAGCTCACACGCGACTATCGATTGGTATCCAGTCTAGGAGAGCTAGTTCTGCCCTAGGATTCAACGCTCAACCTACACGAGCGAGGCCAAGGGTAGCAGCAGGGGTCCCAGTTACACGTAGAGTAAATCGAGCTGCTTCTTTATTTTGACACGATGAGGTCGAATAAATGACGCCACTCGGATCTTGTATGTGCGTTTCGGAGATGTGGCATGCATCAATGGCGTGAGATTCTAAAGTGCTAGCTATTGAAGCCTGTTGCCTTATTTGACACAATGTCTGTACATTAAAAGCCCAAACATGAAGTTTAGAACGGGGTTTCAGGAGTCCAGGAATGACGTTTTAAGTACTTGGATCGTTTGCATTAGTGGTGCAGGGTGATAAAGGGATGTGAGAAGGGTGAGCCGTGGGGAGAAGAGAGATGTGAGGGGGTGTAGGAGGGATTTGATCGTGACCAATTCTATCTCGTGTGCTGTTACGGGTATGAGGGTGGGTGTCAACTCTGTAGAAGGGCATTTCTTGGGGAAAGTAGATTAGTCGTGGTCTCAGAGGCTCGGGATTGTGCCCACAGAGCCTAAGGGACAACTACTTGAGGCAAGTCATGTATGGCCTTTTAAATTTTCTGCTCCGCTTTTGTTAAAAAGCCTTGCCCCTGAAGATGGAGATCTATAAGTTAAGGTAAGGTGTGAAACTTTTAGGGTCGACCTTTACTAACCCCTTCCTTCGTCGTGAGAAGGCAGCATCACTGCATATGCTCGTTGTCAGAGGGAAACACCTTACTGCTGTCACACCCCTCTACAGTCAGCAGTACGACTTCGCCCTCAGACCTTGAGTAGCTGCTTTTAGTCTCATCGTTCTCCAATCGACCTGCCTGGCACTGTAGAACCTTCAGGAACATATGTTCCAGTAAATATAACTTGGTTAGGTCATCACGATAGACAAGCGCGACCACCACTTCAAGGTAGCAGCTATGATCAGGACTCTGTCTCATACAGAAGTGACTCGCAATAATGTATAAATTCTTACTCATTTGGATATCATCAAAATCATATTCAATTTATTATTAATTACTTTCTACCCAATGCTCGATTTCTGTGAAACTATCAAATCCAAACTTAGTACTTACTAAAGATATTATTCAAATGATATTTATAATATTGGTTTCACTAATTAGTTTCTCAGATTCAGTTTTCTTTCAAACTCTTTTGTCCTGTTCACTGTAGTATATCGTGGTGTATAGTGATCAGGTATTCACAACACATCCCAATCATATCAATGTATGAGTATTCAAAACCTCATTGTGTAATATGTTCATATATTTACATGAATTCTTTATGCTCCAGATAGAATTTACAAACCACATCTTCTATCTCATTTGTCATCCCATCTTTCCATTTTCTATTAACTTATCCTTCTTTTACTAAAATTATTCTTCCCATCATTTATAATCTATGTCGTGATTGATTACTTCCTATATCTATCAAAAGACTTGAAATTCATAAGATTTATTCATGATCATTTAGTGCTTCATGTTATAACTGTAAAGATCTCTCTCGTTACTTACTTCTGTTCCATTGTTTGGCTTACTTTTCCTATTTATCAACCTTTGTCCCAGAACGTGAATCACTTTGGACTTCTTTTGTTTGACAGGTTCTTGGATAGAATCGGCTGTAACTGAAGATTATTATTGCGTTTATCTTACTGAGTTTATGTTTAAAATGGCTTAGTTAGGACATTCGGGACTCATTTTGAAACTTCAAGAACGCATTAGGAACGTTCTTGATTTGGATTTGTTCTGGATTAGTTTCATCTTTCTGTTTCTGTGTTCTAGATATTATTAAGTTATTTATATTATTCTATGTATCTCTCGACATATTCAACACTCATCAACCAATGTACTGCCATCATCCAGTAACCTAAAATATGCCTCAGGATTAACTGCTTCATTATTTGCCATAAGCATTAGTGTAAACCAAACAAAACTATTAGATCTAAATACTCGGTGGTTGAGAATATTTTCGGAAAGGTCAATTCCTGAAAAGTCTGGCGATGAAAATGTTACATCTAGGGGTTTCTGCATATGATAAAAGTGATTAGCTGTAATGAAACGTTTGCTAAGCAGACATCTAGTATTTCTTAGCCAGTCATGAACGATAAAGAACCTAAAGAGAATGTTTTTCGGATCCAGTCTTCACATTTCATCAACACGGAGAATGCTACTAATTTTTAAAGCAATAAAGTAGAAAGACAGGGTGTATAACAGCCAAATCCTAAACTTAGAAAATATGCCTCTAAAAAGGTCAGAAAGTAAAAGAGTCAGGAGTATGAAACCATACTCGAATTCAAGATCTAAACAAAAATGACGAATGAGTTTATGAATACATTATAACTAACTGTGAGCTATGTTATCTAGAATTATTTAGTATTGTAAAACCTGAAGAAAAATGGTGCTTCATTTAACTGTTAGGACTAACGGTGAATAAACAATACAACTTTAATTGTATTCGCAAAACTAACAAGTCAATTTTTATCTAGGGCTTGTATATCGAGAATTATTTTATCCACTGAATAGTATAACATATAAAAAAGCCAATCAGTTCCATTAATGATTTATAGTTTGGATTTTATTTATTTCCCTAGTTAGTCTTGCCAGACAAAAATCATGTGATTATTCCTAGGCCATTTATAACTGTTTAATGGCCAAATTTCAATCGTGACAGTGATGCTAACATTTGTATTTTATGTAACATAACATAACATAGCGATGTTCTCTGGTCTAGGGGTTTTATAAACAGTGTTTACATCACGTGATTCTCAATATCTAACTGTCCAATCGTAAAATCGAAAAGTAGACAAAAGACGAATAGCTAACCAATTAGATTATCCTGTATAATGGACTTATTTGGTAAACCAGGACGAAGGTAAGATTCGAACTGAAAGATGTTAGTCCAGGTTACCAGAATAATGCACTCAGACCTATTTATTATGACGTGGCTATCATTCGACTGATACACCGGTTGGATTATGTCTTACGGGCATGCTATGGTGAACGTTTGTTGTCTGTTCATGTATTTTGTTTTAGTTAACACATCAGTAGTAACTCACATGTTCATTATATATCCATTATAATTATCACATGCCTTGAATACAGTAGCTGTTATCTGAAGAATGTTATGCTGAATAAAATTTGTTCTTTACAAATGTGAAATTAGTTAAAAACAATCAAATCGTATTTGTTTTCTGTGTACTTTAGTTGCAAATACAGTTATTTTCATTTTTCCATAATTTTTAGACTCTCCACTATGTAAAGATAGCTTTTGTTGTGCCGACGCAAGTCCTACTCCAGTTCAAAATGTTCCAACTCCATCTATACACTATGAAAGCAATAGCAATAACAATTCTCTGAGCTTAATAGCATCATCATCTAGATCAGATTTGAATTCATATACAGATCAATCACCCTCTCACTGGCGAAGACTAAAAAAGCGTACTTCAAACATACTTGAGATGCAAGACAAAAATCCAACAACTTCAAGTACTCTCGAGTCTCAAATTTCTTCTTGCCCTATAGTCACCAGCAGTTCAGAAAGTGATTCATTTTTAACAACTACTACAAATACTGTAAGCACCTGCTACATAACTAGTTATAATAATATGAAGATATCACATTCTGATATGAGGTTTAAAAACAATAGCTTGTATCAAAGTTTTCCATCTCCAACTTCTGCCATTATCCCGTTGGCTAACACATCTCTTTTGTTAGATCCTGGCAAATTCGGTTCACCCAACTCAAAGTGGATTTCACCCGGTGCAAGTGGGTCTTCTATCACAGCCTCATTGACAGCTGTAAATATACAACAAAGATTTCGGAAAGTAAGCCCGATTTTTTATTATGAAATTCTCCTGTGAGTTTTAATATAATATCATTTTTTGATAATAGCTTGGTAGCTTAAGTCAGTCACTGTCAGTGCAGCAAACTTAGTTCAAATCACAGTTTCCTTCAGGTCGTCCGTGTTTGACTGACTGATTTTCTTTGATCTTATTGTTGGTCTAAAACTCCTCTCACCTATGTAGTTTGTAAACGTCATATCAACTTTAACATTTAGGATAATCGTATCTTGTGCTTAGTTACTATGTCATCTTAGATAAAATTTACTTACTAACAAAAAATAGCCTTTGATAATAATTGTATACGCCCAAACTACCACTTTTATTACTGTTACTTTGTGTTTATTTGATAATAAATTGTCTTTGGAAGTATAATAATATTTTAGATAACTAGCAACTAGAATAGGACTGAACATAAATAACTATGCTGCTTATGGTTTTTGGCTCATAAGGTGAATCAAAGTTTGCACAGTTTCCTTCTGATGGTAAATTCTCGATTTCGTATGAAGCCATCATTTTAGAGTTTATGATAAAGGATTAAGCTTAAGATCACGCCTTCCATTCCATACTGCCACATAATTGTAACTATTCCATATCAACAATCATCAGGTTTTCTGACATCTAGGTTGCCTTCGATTTCCTGGACAGCAAAGCAACCTGATTTAAAGAGTTTGCCTGAAAACTTTGTTCATATCCTAAAAAGCTTTATATAATAATGAGTTAAGATATGGCCACACTATCACCTCACGCACTTGTTAGGTAGGGTAGCCAAATCTCGAAATCAATGTCGTTATCGAAATTACTTGGTGTTCCATCGTATCAAAACTTTTCTGTATCGAATTTTAAGTCAATGATATCATCCAGACTCTGTTTTTCTAATAGCATATCAATTTCCTACTTAGCTGGTGTATTGTTTGAATGAAAAGCACTCTCGTAAAATGGTTTTCCTATATAAGTGGTAAGTATACAGTCCCAATCATACAGATGTTTTGTCACCACTTCTAACTTATTATTAGTAACTGCCGTTTTAAATTTTTAAAAAATTTACCTGTTCTTGACTTTAAAATTTAGACAATCTCTGATCTAATTCTCAATAAGTAATCCGTCACCTGATGCACCATATTTTAAAAATTTAGGACTGCAATCTAACAAGCAACTATGATATTCGTAATAAGAAAGATCTGTTCAAAATCAAGAATTATCTTCATCGTTTTTAGTGTGCCTTATATTTGAACTACGGACATCAAACGATTTCACAGCTACCATATCACAATTGATGGTAATTTATGAAAATGTAATGTTGATAAAAGATACATTTTAGTACGATGTCACCTACATACTCATTGCGTACTTGAGCTGTATTTATCGTCCAATATAAATCTTTCTAAAATAGTAATTATATAATTGGAAATTTATCTATTTGTGTGCATTTTATCATACCATTAAGATTAGGTACCTTTGAGTACCTCAGTATCTCATTTGAATGCTTATACTCATATCTTTATTTGTAATCTTTATTATCTTTCTAATGACTAATTTTTTAGTGATAACATTCATCTAATTAGATGGAAGTTATTTATGAGTAAATTAAATGGGTAATAAGTAAGAATAATCAATACTATTTAATTAAATCTAGTGTCACTATCATAAATTGTATTTGGCTTAGTATCAATTACTTTGGTTATCTTATCTGTTTGTAACTTGAATTTATTTTAAGGGAGATGTTGTCAAGACACCTAATGGTGTAAGAAAAAAATTCAATGGAAAACAGTGGCGACGTTTATGTAGTCGAGAGGGTTGTACCAAAGAATCTCAAAGACGTGGATTTTGTTCACGTCATCTTTCAATGAAAGTAAGACTTTCATAAAATTAAATTCATAATTTTTGTTTCTTTCTCATCTTCTCATTAGTTGTGCCGTCTGTTTTTCTAAAAATTCCAACTGTACAAAATAGTCTTGATTTAGATAACACATTGTCAAATCTTTTGAACACTCAGAATACGATTGAGAAATGTCCACTTCTGATCTAAACAGACTTATTATTCTAGTTTATTTAAATTATAATAGTTAATAAATATGTTCCGATTTGTCTTATAAATACTCCTTAACCTAAGTGAAATTGAAATTATGTATATTTACACTAAATGACACTACGGATCCAGTCAGTCAGATACAAAGTAGAACTTCGTACTCATGTACATCTGTTCAGGCTGCCATACCGCATTAGCACAGAGACAAAACTGTCAGTTCAAATCCAGTAGTGGTAGCGATAGTAAAAGTATTAGCAGTAATGATATGATATTACTATTTAACTACTTAAATCTTTTATTAAAAGTAATTAAAAGTTGTGATAAACTCTATCAATAAGTTGAAATTGTTTGAGTTGATCGTTGAAATTTAAGGAAAACTTGAGTTTTATGACAGTAGGGAAATCGTATTTCGATTGATGTTAGTGTTTTACAGACGGTTCCCAACCGATGTCTTGAATTGTTGTGAGAAAGTTTCAACTACAACACTTCGAACAATCTACTATCATAATTGTAAACCGGTGTGAATTCCGTGATTACTATTTTCAAAATATATATTATTACTATGTGGAATGTATAACCGCATATTACGATTTACATTTGTTAACAGAACATAGAGATTATCCAACAACATTGTACAAAAAAACCTATCCTATACATTTGGTATCATGAAATAAATAGTTTTAACTTGATAAAAGGATTATACTATTCCGTTATCTTTTATGGTGGTGCTTCGTTCTCTGAGCTGAATGTTTTGGTTGCATATTCCTCATCCTTTCAGGAATAACCATCAGCTACTGATGTGGTTCGTTGCGTTTTTCTGGATTACCACTTCATCATATTCTTTGACGCTTTTTATATAGAAAAAGTCAATTATAAATTAATCATTGATCAATTAGATATAAATGTACGAACTTATTATCAAGATATACGTAGAATGATATATGGGCTGCGTTTTTACGCTACACATCAAGTTCTCAGGCTTTTCGGTTATTGTCATATATCGTCAAACCAATAGAGTTGCTTATCTACGTAAAACAATCAGAAACATGGGATATCTGATATAAAAAAGTGTATATTACTCTAGTTTTTTGTATTCCGAATATAAACTTCCACGTATTATATCATGTTGTAATACGTACTGTTCACCGATTGGTAAACTTTAAACTAAAAAATACACTCATCTGTAGATTTTATATGGTAGTTCGATACTGGTTTACTTTATTCATGTGAATATCTTCTTAATTATTAGTTTCACATTGAAGTTGTAATGATTTTGGTTAGTCAATATTTTTAACATACCTCCAAATTTGGACTAATCTCCGCAATACAATGATGATCGCTAGAGAGTTTATGTCTCCACAGTCAAGCAGTATTCGCTATGCCACGTCTTCAGATGTACTTGAAAAAATACTACTGATTGTTCTAATAACTACTGTTATAGCATGCATGTATTTGGTTCTTACAAATTTATTATAGTTCAGTTTTCTACTCATCTTTCAATGTGATTAAATGGGTTATATGTTCATTTAGCGTTGATTACATAGTTTGCTGTGTCTGCTATTTTAATATTTAGGTGGTAAACTCCTAACAAGAATTATTATGTTTATGTACACAAACTTTAGGGAAAGGAAATGCGTGTAATGGGATATGCCGCTGCTGTAGCAGCTCTTAATTCTTCCTCCGCATCTCAACATGGTACGTCGAATAACCCTAGAGAGCATGAATCAAATCGTAATAAAATGAAGTCATTCACGACAACGGGGTTGTTATCTTCATCACAAACATCACTGCTTCTCACTCCTTCTATTTTCGCGCCCTACAAACTGGCTCCTTTTCTTTCAGCAAGTAGATCATCTGTAACAACTGAAATGGGTTCCGAAACGAGTGCAAAACAAGCGGTTATATCATCATCATCTACAACAATGACATTGCTGATGACAAGTACAACAACGACAACTGCTATTCCAAAACAGTCAGTGTTCTCACTTCCACTAACTTCAGTTCATTTTAATGATCGCTATGACTCAAGCACTGGACCTGCCACTGTTGGGGCACAGGTTACTCCGATGCCTATTCCAAGCAAGTTGAATTTTTGCTATTTCTGTCACTGTATCATAATTTCTCCATGAGTATGTTCTATGAATATTTATAATAAATTTCTCATACTAAATATTATTACGAAAAATGCTAGAGGTAACAATCATTGAACAGGAGTTCAATAATTTGCACTTTCTTATTTCATTAATTTTGGTAATATAATGTGTTCCGCATTCAGTACAACTATTGACGTGCTGTCTCATTCCAGAACTTGTTAACTCTACAGGCTGATTGTGCCAACATAATCTCAAACAGCCGATAGATAAATGTAACTAGATGAAGACGCGTTGCAACTATTAAAGATTAATAAATGTACAGGGGTCATACGGAGTTATTTGGCTCAGGTAGTCAGACTGCTAGGAATCAATTACTTCAAAGAATTTGTGACAACCATAAATCTATTACATTAGGATAGATACACTCAGTCATTATGCTGCTGTATATCTTGATACATTGATAGGTAAATCCTTCACTGATGACTTACATTTTGTTCATCTTTCTCTAATCCCTTCTGATCACGTTTAACTTTCCATCCTACCTTACATATCTCATCATAAACATTTGAGAATGTTAACTACTTAGCTACTTGAATTTATTGGTTATATGAACTGATAATTGATATATTATATTTTCAGTGTCAATCAAATGTTTTTTACTCATTTGAGTTTCATTGAAATTTATATGGTATACTCCGGTTTCAATTTTAGGCCATGCATTCGCACCGTTACTGTTTAATAATCCCGTGGGACAAATCTCTCCAATTCCTACTCCTCTTGCTTTACTACCTATTCTCACAGATACTATTTCTGTAGGAGATAACTCGTTAAAAAAACAAGATGTATCAAGATTTCATTTTAATAATTCACCAGATACTTGGAATAATCCAACGACAACGGAAAACCAGAACACTAATTTCAACAAAAATCAAAGTAGTGACAATCAGTTTTGTGATAAAGGTCACAAAAGTCCTGGTCATTGTGAATCAGACAATAATCAATGTTCAACACATTTATTAAGTCAACTATGCAATCCGGTTAATATTGAGCAGTCTGTTCAATCCACCGAAACAGGTGAGTAATTAATTAGACTGTAATTATTTTCAAAATATTCAGTTATTTGAATTTGCGATTTACCGTCATTAACCTGTGAAACATAATAACTCTACCCTCAGACTCCATACAAATTTTCTGCATGGATGATGAAAGAGTTCAAACATGATATCAAATCAAGAGAACAAGTAATACATAAACAAACATGTATATATTAGCATGACTACAGAAATCACTAACAGGTTATTTGATTCTCTAATAACCAATAAAGTATCTGTATCAGATGCAACAACCTTATTGGTCCACATCAACTACATTTGTTCAACTTCAGTAAACTCAGTTATCGGTTAAGAAGTAAATGCTGTATAAAATCAGCATAGTACAATCCTACATAGTAACAATATCGGTCAGTTAATTTTAAACACAAATGTGTCATGAAAACTCAAGTTATAAGGTAGTCAATATACTGTTTAGTTTATCTTCTATGGAAAAGACCAGATATCTATAACAGTAATAGTAATATATTCCTGAAAATAATAATTACAGAATTCATGCCAATGTACAAGTATGGTAAACTTGATATAGAAATAAATATTCAATGTAGAAGATTGATATATCATGTTACATTGCTTGAAGTGTTCTACTTAGAAAATTGTTTACGCGGTACATTTTTCAAGTGTATAATAATCTCATTGTATGCAAAACATAGCTTATCAATTATTTTGAAGAAAGAAATTAGGTCAAGTTTAAGCATCCTCTTCTCCCATAAAGGGTCTAGTGCAAGTTTGTTACATGTGGATTTATAATTGAGAGTAAAATTAGTTTCAAGAATGCATAGTGTGAATTGTCTCTGAACAGATTTCCGCTTTCATTTTTTCTTTAAACCCCACTGCTAAGAATAAACATTCAGTATTATAAAAATGGTTGAACAAGTAATTTGTACTATTCAGTGTTATCGGGATCCGAATAGTGCAAACCAGGAGACGTTTAGACTTGGACGTGTGTGTAGATACTTGTTGTGAGAAGGACAAATTGTAGGAGTATTTGAGTCCCAAGTCATCATCTGTATGAGATTTCGATGACACCATACTATTTATGGTTAGGTCTAGGTTGAGTAAAGGATTACGAAGGCAGATCAATTCACATTCGGTAGTGTCAAGCTCCAACACTTATTTTAAGCACCACTAGGCCACCTGATTGAGCTCCATACTGATACAGTTTGTATATTGTTCAGCTCATGAAGGCGGAACGAATACACTACTTTGAGATCATCTGCATAAAGAAAAGGCGTACTGCACATAAACAATCTCAAATATTATTTATGTAAGAAAAGAAGAGGAAGAGGCTTGAGACACTAACTTTTATCACCTCGATATCTGATATGGAAGATCTTATCTTGAATATTTGGTGTCGGTGGCTGGGGAGAGGTTAAAGCAGTAAGGCAAATGATTGCTGATCCAATAAAATGTGGATCTGTTTATAAGAAGCTGGTGGATATCTATGTCGAAAGTTTTAGAGTAGTCATAGTATAGAACCAAGACTAGATGTCACATACACTATTATTATTGCTCTTCTGCTCTTTACTGTATGAAATGTTCCCATACAATTGTAATGTATGAAAAAATGGATTGATTTGTGTTCCAGCAGGTTCCTTTGTCGTTAGTAACTCTTTTATTTAAACAATGATAGACTATTTGGCAAAATTCTCTTTACTTTGATAATCAGTTTTATAGTTTCAATACTTTTAAATGGTTCATCTATTTTATCTGTTTACTAAAATATGGAACACGTAAATGATTGATTTTTAGTTCGCCTAATCGTCAAAATTCCTCCACTGTTAATTATCTAGATTGTAATTTAAATTCTGAGGAACCTTGCGCCCAAGGATCAAGTGAGATATGCGGTTCAGAAGTAAGTAGATTATTGAGCTTATATATTTATAAAATAATTGTTTTAATTTTTATTATTCCAAATATTCATTGATTGAAACGTATGGTCAACTTTAGGACTCAATGTTAACGAAAATTTTTAATTGATCTGGATACTTTTGTTCCATGTTCTAATAAGTTTGAGTGTGTTTTCTTCATTTCACTGCAATAATAAATGAGATAATCAGTAGCGTGATTTAGCCACTGTATATTCTTCAAACACTTCAATGATTAAATCAGTAAGAAGAAGAAGAAGAAGGGATATTGTTCAAGAAGTTGAATGATAATACTCACTATGAACATGTGGGCAAATGATCTTTGCTAACTGAATAATCTATTTACTAATTGTAGACTCATAAACTAATCAATTTTTGATCAGAATTGTTTTAAAAAATAGATATCCACCTATGACAGTGGATTATGATCTGTAGTCAGGAAAAGTTTTCGAGTTTGTTTCCACTAAATGGACATTGATATCATTCGATCTGTAGTTCATGGAGTTTTATTAGGTGGTTTTTCAATAGTTACACGTGATATTTAAAACTTATTCCACCTCTATTCGATTCCATATACTACTAAACATTGATAATTTTTTTAATGATATTTTTCTGATAATTTAATATAAATCATGGGGCTCATATTTGTGTAAACATTAATCATCATCCTCATTACAAATTTGTTGAAAATAATTACATAGCTATTAAAAGAATCATTTATCAGTTTTGCCACCTTATAAAAATAATGCATACATACTTGATCAGCATACTGAATAACTCAATACATTAAAATATATTCCATACATACGTCGATTACAATGTTCCAGATCAATTTCAGTTTTTAAAAATCGAGATCTTTGAACGAGTATGGTTACTTATTCTGCAGTAGCCAATGTTATTCATTTATTCTGAAGTTAAAGTCCTCAGATTACAGCCTAAATTATTCTATAGGTAAACTAAAAGACTCCATTAAAACCGATTTCCAGTTTTCCTGAACGTGGCTGATATACTGACGCGGTCGTCGGGCTTGCCTATCGTGATGACCCAACCGAGCTATACTGGCTGGAACATATGTTCCTGTGGGTTCTACCGTGCCAGGCAGGTCAATTGGAGAAAAGTGAGACTAAAAGGAGCAACTGAAGGTCTGGGGGCGATGTCGTTCTGCTGACTGTAGAGGGGTGTGACAGTAGTAAGGTGTTTCCCTCGGACAACCAGCATCTGCAGCGATGCTGCCTTCTCACAAGGAAGGAAGCGGTTAGAAAAGGTTGACCCTAAAAATGTCACACCTCATCTTACTGTACGGATTTCCGTCTCCGGTGGTGAGGCCTTTATACAAGAACGGAGCTAACACTTTAAATACTACCCATAAAAACGCCGTGCATGACGGGTCTCAAGCAGTTGTCCCTTGGGCTCTGCGGTCTCTAAGATCAACACTGATCCAACTTCCTTTTCAGGTTCCCCAAAAAACACCTTCCCTCACATTCCTTTATCACTTTGCGCCGCTGATGCCAACAATTCAAATACACAAAACGTTGTTTCTGGCCTCCTGAAACCAGGCTCTAAACTGCATATTGGAGCTTTTAATATTCGGACCTTGTGCCAAATAGTACGACAAGCTTCCTAGATAGGACTTAAGAATCTCTTGCCATCGATGTATTCCGTGCCTCCGAAACCGCATAAAGAATCAGAGTAGAATCATTCATTTAACTGACAGACTGATTTCCCGTTTTATTTTAGTTACTAAGCACTATGTATTGTTGTTTTGATTGAGAAAGAAATGAAATACCATGATCAGATACTAACTTCTTTATTGTCTTACCGTACACATAAGGCTTGAAGGTTTCAACTTTAACAGTCTTCAACTGTAAGTAATCAGATTGTTAATTAAACTGTCTTCATTATGCCTACTAGTTCCTTTTTTTTCGTTTATTTTATAAATCCCTTAATGGTTTAACAATAAATTCCCTGTAAATTTTGTCAATCAGATAAAAATTATAGGTAATCACTACCTTTAGTGAATATAACGTTAAAAGAAAACAAGTTTCTACTGATTTCTACTGATTTGAATAAATAAATAAAGTAACTAACAATTACACTTGATTTAATAATCATAGTCAGTGAATCATTTGTCATTTTATCACAATCAACTATTTACTGTGTATATCAACTTATGTTTATATATATATATTGGTTTTCTTTTGGATAATTTCGATTCTCTCTATCTTCTAACAATCTTCCTTATATCTATTTCTCAAAGTAAACAAAATACAAGTTTTTCCATTCCATCCACTACTAAATGAATGACTCATACTGAATTTGCTAAAATAGAATGAATGTTGAAACGACTAGCATTTTTTTTTCGATTTATTTATTCAATAAATTCTTTCTCTATGGACATATTTAAATTTTTATTATCTATTAGAAATTTGTCCAATCATTTATTGACGGAATTTTCTCGACCAATCGCCTTCTTACTAAATTTTTTTTTCAATCCTATTCATTCTCACATCGATCGTTTCACATCCAAGGCAAAAAAAACACAACAACAATTCAAATCAATTTTAACATTCATATAATTAAGAGTGAATCATATAATAAGCAATTGGCTATGAATACCTTAAACAAAACAAAAAAAAACAAATTAGATTTTTCAAAATTCTATTTTATTATTTTGAACATTTTATGTGTTATCATCTTTATGTAAATCTCTATGTAAATCTTTATCAGATAAATTTTTTTTTAATTTAAAAAAATCTCCTATTTCTGATTCATTCTTGTTCAGTAAAGTTAATAAATTAAAATCACAACTTTATTGAATGTTTATGGTCTATAAAATAAAATTGTGACTTTATTTATTTACTATTCTGCATCTTTTATCAGTAATTTATATGATTTCGCTTCATTTTCATTAAGATGAGTCTTCATCAGTGATTGGTTTAAAATTTACTAGTGAATTTATGACTAGTATTAATTAAATTTGTTTAGAGGGAACTGCTTCCAACACAAGTCAGTTAGTAGTTAATCATTCACGGAATTTTTTTTATATATTTGACTATTACATTCTACACACATTTCCACTAAACCAATCTTACGCAAGAAAATATAACTAATATTTCATGCAATCAGTCCTCTTCTTGATAAACTGCAAAACTATGGCATACACTCACGTATTTGTCAACTGAATAAAACTTGACAATTTCATTTGTATCAGTATCATATGTTTCTCAAGGAATCAAGATGGTGTTTGCAGATTTTAGATAAACAAAGTGTCTGGAAATACTTTATTGTCTATGGAAAAGGCATAGGGGTGAATTTTTGAAGGTTTACCTTAAGATGTTATGTTGGCAAGTAAAATTTCTGATTAATGCCTTCAGCCATTTAGGAGAAATAAAAATTCCCATTTTAAATCTCCCCAGGTATCTGAACTTACTAACTATAAGTACAAGAGGGATTAGATAATAGTCAGTCACAATGAAATGAATATCTTTACTCTTTCTCTGTAGATTTGTTCAGTTTATTCATGTTATCCTTCTAGTCTGTTTAAAAGTTTCCTACTTTTATTGATTTATTAAGTCTTACAGAAAAAAAATACTTATTAAAATACGAAGTCATTCATCTATGCCACACTATATTGATGTTTTTTTAGAATCTTTCTTTTCAAATTAGTGACAGTAGACCATATATTATTGAAGGCCCATTATTCAATGTACTGTGTGTAGAGAATTTTGAATTCAATAATGAGTAGCAAATATTTCTCCTCATTAACTATAAGTCTCAATGCTTTATTGATATACACATTAACAATAAACTTCAGTCTTTTTCATGCATGTCAACTACTTGAATGTAGTCTTTGTTTGACATGATTAACTTGATTTTTTTTCCTGAAACATCATTTTTTTTGTAAGAAACAGGAAAAAGTAGCATTCAATAGATTTCCAATAAAAAAAGGAATACTAACTCCTGTTAGGTTAGATAGAAATAGGCATATTAAGTTTTTCGAGTATTTGTTCATCTTATAACAAACTTATTTTTTCTGATTTTTTAATAAAGCCCACTGAAAATTGTAATGACAGTGTCGACAATGACCGTGATCATGATGACAATGATAATCGAATAAGTGTTACTACTTCCGGAATTGATTTAAACAATTCTAAACTTGATAATATTGAAATATTTAATGAATGTTCAATCAATAAAAAAATACAGTTACCTACAATGTCAATAACAAATGAAAATAACAAAGAAAGAAGACATGTACGTCGTCCAATGAATGCTTTTATTATATTTTCTATGCGACATCGTAGTGAAGTACATCGTCTTTATCCAAATAAAGATAATCGTGTAGCAAGTCAAATTTTAGGCGATTGGTGGTATCATTTAGATGCATCAGAAAAAGCACCTTATCAACAATTAGCTCGTGAAGTAAGCACATTATATGACAAGTAGTCTTTTTTTTTATAGTAATAATCTTTCATAATTTAGTTTTATCCTAACAGAATAGATATCTAAAAGTATTAGTTTTAATTTTAAGTTTTACTAATATTATTGCAGTAGAATAATGTAATAGTTCTGTGAATTATCAATTATGTCTGTTATTTTTTAGTTGCCTGAGAAAAACACATCAATAGACACAGATAGAATAAATCTTTTAAATTTATCATACATTTTATATAGTCTTTATTAAATATCAATATTTTTGTTCCATATCGATGTTCTAAAATATAGAAAGATCAGAGTATCTGGCTAATTCAAAAACATTTCTTCCATTTGACGTAAATTTTAGACTTTGAAAGCATGCGTACCTCATATGTGGAATACCATATATTTCTTCTGTACACTCAATCCCCTGGAATAAATTGTACTGAAAATCCGATAAGACTGTTAGAGTGAAGAAAATGAATAGGTAAACGATTGAAGTGATTAGTTTTCAGACTATCAATACAATGAATTCTATCTACCTACTTGAGATACCAAGGACGACAACCATGTCTGACCATAAAAATGAAAAGACACTTATATTTCATAGTCAAGACGGGTTGGGGCCATCAGCCGAATGAAGCACGCACAAGCTTGTATCGTAATGGGTATATTGAGGCAATCCGCATAGGATACGTATATGCCTACCAGGACTGATCAAATTTTAGTCAAAAATATCAATAACCGGATAATTCCAACCATTTTAAATTAAATGAGACGTGTGTATTGTTTTAGGAAATATTTTATTCTGAAGAGATTTAATTAATCAAAGTTGTAAGCATATTATCCAACTGATTTGACTGCTTGTATACCAAATGTTATTACTTATTTCATGAAAGTAGTTTGTGACCCGAATATTCAAAGAACGTTTCCGAAATAAAAAATTTCTTTCCTTCTAGCACTGAAATTTCCCACTAAAGTTCATTAAAAAAGTCTCAGTTTTCTGTTTGACACGAAATTTTCAAATTATATTTAAAGCTCTGAAAGAAGTCTTTATTATTAAATTAAGTGTGCCAAGATATAATATAAGCGATGTTATTTTTAATAAACTGAAATTTATAACTTTTCATAAAACAATGTGTTTGAATTTCGACTAGCAGTAGAGATAGGGATTGGTGTTTCGTTCTATTCGAAACTCTTCAACAAGATTCTCCAAGATCTCACTATTGGTGTTTACGTTGAAACTTAAATTCAGTGTAACTAAATAGGTAAATTCAACCGAGCTATTAAGACTTAACAGATGCTAGAAGAGACTGGTTAGTTATAGCTGTTCACATCTACACAAAATTACGTAATATTTTGACTATCACTTCCTATCTCTGATGTATTGCGACAAGCGTTTTGAATAAAATCTACTGTCTTTATTTCATATTAAGACTGGGATGTTTAACCATATAATATTACAACCTTTGTAATTAAGCCATTAATATTATTAAACAAACCAGAAATAGATTGATTGAATAATGAAGTTTAATTTAAAGTTTAGTAGATCAGTGTATAGTTTTTAAAATAAAAGAAGTGTTAATACAATAATTATAAATAATTTATCAAATGTTGTCTTTTCTAACATCACTTTTTTTTTATTGTCCTCTCATATTTAGCTAAAAGCTGCACATTTTCAATCATTCCCGAATTGGAAATGGTCATCTAAACAAAGGCGTAGTTCCGTAAATACAAATACTAAAAAACAATATCGAACTCTCAATCATCCTCACTCAGGCGCGCCTACATCAGTGACTACTTCTGATAATCTATGGGTGAATAAATCTTTACCAGTTGAAAATAAATTAAATACACATTCATTTACTAATAATCAAATCAATGAATCTGACAATGTTTCAACAAATTCTGTTTTAAATGAATTATCTTCAAATAATGAATCAACTACAGGTAAGTGGATTGAGTTCCTTTAAATAGATTTTAGGCATTAAATAATCTATCATTAAGTTCACATGATACCATTTAGTCATGTCTAATCTGTAATCTTGACTAAATTGGAGGTGATCTCAATAGGAAGTCCTGAAAATAAATTTCAGCCTCATCATTAACAAAGTATATATGCAATTTCGAAAACAACACTGATACTCTATGTTATGTTAAGCCGATATATAGTGATTTTTGATAATGCTTACACTTGGCAAATATTGTCTGTTATATTATCAATCTGTTATTGTTTTGAAAAAGTATGAATTTCAAAAAAGTATCTTTAACTTTTATTATTATGAACTTATTATCACCTGACATTTAACATGACTGTTTTTTTATACCAATATGTATGCTGTAGAAGTACACTGTATTAGTATTGTGAAAATTCACATGAACATAAAATTGTATTTCATGAAATTTAATTTTTTTTTTAAATATATATATATATATATATATATATAAATCTGACAGTACAAATTTTCATAAAATAACAATCCTTACGAATTGCGTAATACGCACACACGCATATATATATACATAATCAAGACTTGTTTAAAATAATTTTATTCAAATAATCATACATCTACCTACATACATGGATATTAATCCAAAATTTGCCTACCTAAATAAGTTATGTTAGTAAACATTTTCCATAGAAAAAAATATGATAATAAATAATAAAACGTCTTATATTATCTATTTCATTGACATTTATTATTTATATAAATTTTGTAAGTGTATATATCCTGGAGACAAATTTTTTTACAAAACAAAATCTCAATTCTGTATTCCTTTTTTTCTCTCTCTCTGTCTCTTAAAATTTATGATATGAATACCTGCATATTCGACATGATTAACCGTTTTTTTCTGAGATAGAAATCATTTCTGTCACAAACAGAAAACACAGTATTGTTTTTGGAATAAATGTCACTGTTGAAACGAAATAGCTTCATACAAGTACTATTCTATTCATTTTACATTATTTACCTAATTAAAGTTTTTCTCATTTGTTCGATAACATTTTCTAAAATGAAAATAATCAAATTTTTTTTCCCTCACTTGATTTATAGTTTTGTCACAATCTAATTTAAAAATTGAAAACATCAATCAACCTAATCGTGATGATAATCAGAATTCCATTGAAGTAAAATCCTCTATCATTGTGAATAATGAATATAAACTAAATGGTTTAGACTTACTAATACATGCTGTAAAATATTTGGATAAAGAAAATAAACTGTTCAATGATGAAATAGTACAATTCCCACTCCTTGGTAATGTGAATCTTGATGCGGATCCCGGAAACATTCACATTGGCAGTGACAAATCAACCATATCCTGTGGCGATCATTTTGAAACTGTAAATAACTCCGATGAAAAATTAACAGAGCACAATTCTAAAGGTAAGTATTAATTCATTTATATTTGATTGACTTCTCATGTTCCAATAGTCACTGACTTGTCTCATTGCAATAAGCAATAAATGTTCTATGCACTAATATTTAAGTTATTTTAGTTAACTAATATGAGTTTGCTATTTTCAAACATCATATATATATATATATATATATATATATATATATATATATATATATAATGCATTAAAGCCTTTGGAAAATGTGTTTCTTCTTTTATTCAAACATTTGCTGTACCTGCGGCAACCGTTTCACTTTAGAATATTCGATAACATATTTTATTGTGTTTAGTAGTTTGTAATAAACACATCTTTTCCTTCAAAAAATAAAAGAAATTAGTACAATTTTCCTCAAAAACTTTAATTACAAAATACAGTGGCCTAATTTTATTTAGTATGACTTCTCAATAAAGACCAGTAGCCCCAGATCCACAGTTAGATTACGCGGAAACAGTGACAAAATTTAATCCCCTTTCTGTACCTAAATCTTAACGAAGCTTTACACAATATTATAGTTTTTGTCTGCACTATTTTAAAATCCAATAGCTGATCAGCACTGGAAGCAATGAAAAGACACTTATTAGAAGTTATCATAGATAAAACAATTTATTAATAACAATATTAATATTTTCCATAAGGATAAGTACTAATTCATGTAATACTAGATACCAGTTTCCAATATAAGAATTTAAAGTTTAGAATTTCTATTCCATTGTAAAGTTATGGAGACTTGTAGAACTGATAACGCGAAATTCATACCAAGTATTCACCGAAAAACGTATTTAAAACCAGTCTTCATTGATTGTCTTCAGACTTCGACTATATCGAGAGAATAACACGATCATCACTGCCAGTAATCAAAAACTTCATTTTATCTCAAACAATATAATCTAAAAGTTTAAATCATTTACATACTTCTAGGAGTGTTCAAATATATCGTGCTCACCACAAGTTCTCTTCATCACTTTCTAATGTTATTTTGTTTTCTGATAATCAACTCTTTCGTTTCGACTTTAATTTCTCTTGATTGTGCAGCTCGTGGTAATAGTTCGTTCTTATGGAACCTCTTGGAAGTTTTAAACTATTTACTAAAGCTAACAACATTTATACCCTTTTATTGAGTAATCAATAGGCGTTATGTTATGTTCGTCACTTGGTACGCTTGAAGCTAATACGGGTTCACCTTAGTCGATAAACGCGAACGAGACAATTACCAGCATCCATATAGGCTACCTTGCAAACTACAAACAGAAGACTTGGTAAACGTAGAAATTATATTCTACAACACCCAGCAATCTCAATACAATCAAGCATACAACTCTCGTTTATTTATACATCATAGAAACGTCCTTGGGACAGTTGCGAAAATAGCACACTAAAATACACAGCAGCCAATCACAGCCAAGGATGTTACTGGTGGGGAATGAAATCTCAAGGTCAACTGATCAGCCCATGCTCGCAAACGTGGAATCCAAAATAAGGCATTTATCAAGCGAGTTTTGGGGATCTGACATCCCCAACGCGTTATTAGTAAAAACTATGGAGTCCTATGGCTTCATATATTCTGTGTCCAGGAAATTCTCATACATGACCGAAGAATAGTTATTCACTTGATCTTACCTATTTATTGGAACAACTCCACACTTTTTACACTTCAGATACCTATAACTTTGACAGCTACTACCTGTGGTCTACCGATTGTATAAATAATGTTTAGTTTAAAAACCAAACAAGAGCTATCAACTAGATTCCAGCGAATGATCTGTCATACACATCCCGACTCAATGAACCTGTAGAAACTAGAAATTATTTAAATACATCCTGTTACTGATTTATAAACTTTTCTGTCCATCAATAAATACAGCTTCAGGAATAAAAAAAGGGATCAGCGGATTTTGAGGTATTTTTCAATTATCTCAATTGGGATATAAACTTGGAAAAAAAATAGAAAGTAACTTAAATCTTTGTTTATGAAACCATAAACAAAATCTTCAGTGTATTGGTAAACAAAGAAAACAAAGAAAGTCATTATGATTGATATTATAATTACATTAGAATATTAAAAATTAAAAAAAGGCAAACAATCCAATTCACTTTGGAGCTGTCATTAAAAAAAAACACCAGGCAGCTGGAATAAAGAATCAAAAATAAGGAGTTAGCGTACAAATGACTATTAATTACTTTTTGATAATTCAATAATCTAAATAGAATATCTGTTATCATAAGATAATTTGAATTCTATCTCAATTATGTGTATTATTGGGATGCATAACAAAGCAACATATCAATCGTGAGTATGTTAAAAGCTCATAACTTACTTTCACTACATTTAATCAATAAATAAATCGTTTGGTATTGGTAAAAATTTTGTTATATATATTTCAAAAATTGGTTTTCTCTTATAGTCAATTAAATATATTACTGAAATAATAAAAGGAATATATTTATGGTATCCTAATGAGTAGAAAAGTTAACTATGAGTTAATTTAATTCATTGATTTATTCTCTGAAGAATTGGCGTACACCGAGTCATGGAATATCAGAAAATCGTTAACTTTTCTACTCATTGGAATAATAAAAATATGTTATTTTCATTGCTAACAATCTACCCAAATCTCAATTCATTAAATTCCTATATAATAATGAAATATCTGTTGCTCACAATTAATAATAATAATCATTCACTTTTGTCCGAAAAGAAAAACTCGTTCAGTTTAAACAAACTAAATCTCATATAGTAAACCATGAAGAGATAATTTCATTAATTCATATTCGTATAATGTTTTGTGTTCGTACTTACAGCTTTTAGTTGAGTTTTATTTTCTTCTCTATTGAAAATGAATCAAGTGACTATTTGATATCAATATTATTTGAATCTTTTTTAAAAATCTAGAATCAATACAATTTATCTTTTCTTATCAAATTTGTTTGTCCCTCTACAGATACAACAATAACTCATCATAATCCAACATCAGTCTCATTGAATAATTCAATGAAAAATCATTTATTACAATGTCATGTAAATACATCCAAGTGTAATTCAAATAGTCAAGTTGTAATTCAAAACTCATCAAGGTAAGCTACCAGTATAGAAAATGTTGAATAATATTAATTGTTTAAATACTAAACACAATTTATATATGATTTACTAATGTTCTGTAAACTAAAAAGAAATTCAATACCATTCTTTGATTTGTGAATTCTTGTAGTCAACCAAGAGTTTTATCACCAGTATTGTTACTTCGACGGACTGAGCTATGCTACTGACTCCATTTGAAAGCCTGAATGGTACTTGGTCCATCTGAAAACCAATGTAAATTACCCACCTACAGTAAATAGTTACAATCGTGAAATAATAATGCCCTAACACTTAGAATTAAGGACAATTCAACATAATAATATCATCGTTTTTACTGTTAAGATGAACTTGATTGGTTTTTTAATTGACAGTTTTATATTTTATATGTGCATAATAGTTTTAAAATTATTTTGCAGCTAAATAATAATTTTTTTAATTTTTATGAATAAAATCTAATAACAATATACTATTAAACATCGTTTACAAATTGGAAAGTTTGATTGTACAATAAATTATTCTCTTTAACAACACTAATAATTTTTTTTTCATTATAGGAGTTAAGGAGATTGGTGTTTATTACTGAAATCACTAATCAATCACCATTAGACCACCATTAGAAACCTGAAAGTAATGGTTTCAGTGATAAACAACAATCTTCATCCTACTGTGTGCTAATTAGTGACTAGCTTCGTTAAGGAATTTTCGGAGTTCAAGTGAGAAAATGTGACCAATAGCGCTCAGTCCTGTCGATTTTAGGCAGTACGTACCGGAGACAATAGGTGAGGTTGCAAAAAATCCCTAGATTGATTAGTATTAGACATTAACACTATTGGATGCCAACCCAGTTGTCCAAAATTTAGGCGTTCGCGCGCAAGACCGAAGGTCCTGGATTCGAATCTTGCGAGCAGCAGGAGTCGTGAATGCGCACTACCCATAAGTCCCATAAAATGATGAAAATACCGCCCAGTGCTTCCAGCTTTCTAAAGGTGATATAACACTGATTGATTTGTGATTTCAGTAATAAACAAATAGTTTCGGTGATATTCTCAGATTAAATAATGCTATTTTTATTCAATTAGTAGTTCACTTGTAAATTTTTAGTGATCTTAACTATAAATAAAGTATCATTTTTAAACAATCTACTTCATTTTTATCAGAATTTTAAAAAATTTCTTTGTTAATCAACTCTAATAATAAGAAATCAACAACGAAGTGAATATATAAACAAATCATCGTATAGAGATATATAATTTCCTTAAAGAATATTGTCGTGAATATTGTTTGTTTTCTTTGCTTATTTTTAACGACTTATTGACAACCAATTATTCAATTATTTTGTTATTTTTAATTCATAACTCTTATCACCTACTGATTTGTATGTTTATTATTACAGCAACTAACTACTTTTATTGTTTTCTTGTCTAAAACTAATAATACTTTTATTGTCTGTCTCTAACTGAAATTCAACAATGATAACTTTTCAGTTTATTACTTTCTCTTTCTCTTTCTCTCTCTCTTTGTTTACGTTTGATTGTTTACTTTGTCTTTGTCTATTCATGTATTCGTTTGCTTCTCTTCCTATCAACAATTGATAAACATCATGTGATTTATGTGAAAATTTCCCTTTTCTTCATTGATTGATTATAATTTGTCAATAGTGAATGCTACCATAATTTTAATGCTTTAAAATGTTGATTGTCTCACTAACATTTTCAAGAAGTGGAGACTCTACTTTAGGTTCACAATATAATCACTATCAATAATGATTGAGAACTTCAAGTTATGGTATTTAAAAATTTATTTTTAGTGGCAAAACAAACAAGCCAATGATAAATTTGTATGTCAATAATAGACATTTTACTAATTTATCTTACTTGTTTCATTTATCTTCCGTAATCTCCAGGTGGAGTTATCTCTTTCTGAGATACTCACTGAATCTGAACATTGAATGTTTGTGTATTAGGCCGGATACTCAAACTTAGTGTATGTAATTTGTCCTGTACTACTACACTACTGCAGTTTCATACTATTTGTTTTCTTTACAAATTTTACAATAAATCTTGAGAATCATATTTGGTAGAATACGATGAATTCACAGTATTTCACCAATCTCATACAAACAGCAAATAAGCATTTTGAAATAAATTAATAGAACAAGAAGATTTGTTAAAATTGATTAATAATATACATATATTAGTCTAAGGAATAGATCATTAATTCCCATATAACTAAGCTAATATTGAGTGATAAATAAAAGTTCCTCAAATTATTGATTGCATTTTTTATCAGTCAGTCAGTCATAACGTAGGACTTCGTATGTACGTACACCAGTTCAGGTTGCCATACTACATTATCACAGAGACGCAATTGTCAATTCAAATCTCATAGTAGTAGAGGAAGTAGAAGTATCAGCAGTAATCGGGGAGATTAGGATTAGAAGATATTGTTCAGGAGGTAGAATCTAGTGAAATAAACTTGAAAAGATAAGGATAAAACTGATGAGGATTTTAGAAGGTTAGGACTTGTGAGAACACAAAGAATGAATGCACGCGCATCATTGCAAACGGTTTTGAACCATGTCATTCATGGTCTCTAACTATCGATGACTTTTGTATCGCGGACCCCAACCAAGTAGCCTACATCTGCCAACATGACTCAGTCCACTTGTCAGTAACTTCATGGATTCGTTCCATGTTTCGGTTTCTTCGCCCCTAGCTTTCTCCTAATCTACTCCAACATCACAAAACATAGCTCGTCGCGGCAGTCGGCGGTTAGCCTTACGTAACACATATCCCAACGACCTCAACCGATGACGTTTCAATACTTCATCTATTGACCTGCCGTCCTTACCTAGTACTCGTTTCCTAACGATAGCATTGCTTACTCGGTTGTCCCATGATACACGAGAAACGCTTCGGAGACACCTATGATCGATAACAAACAACCTACGAATTCTTATACTCTTACTGGCCATGTTTCACAGCCATAATGTAGGACAGAGCGAGCTGCTGCGCATTACACTTGTATTTTTGCTTAGCAGATGGATATCTCGCCTACGCCATAAGTGATGCATGTTGGCAAATGTCAATCGAGCTTTCTGTATCCGTGCTGAGATTTCGTCACAAACCAGGCCATCAGCACTGATGAGACTCCCCAAATAAGTAAAGTGGTCAACACGCTCGACTAGTTCACTCCCTATCACTAGTTCAGGTGCCGATATAATCCAATTCTAAAGCAAAATTTTGCATTTCGAGGGTGAGTACCGCATCCCGAACATGCTTGCATTGTTGCTTAGGGTGATCAGAAGACTCTGCATTCTGTCAACGTCTTCACCAAATAGAACTATGTTATCTGCATATTCTAAGTCAACAAGCGAGTTTCCTGGTAAAACGTCCACCCCTGAAAATTCAGACGAAGATAATGTTATCTCTAAAAGCATGTCTATGACAAACTTAAACAAGGACGGAGAAAGTGGACATCCCTGACGGACACCATTCGAACTAATCAATTCTGATGACGATTGACCATAATCTCTCACTTGACCTGTAGTGTTCGAGTAGAGAGCTTTTACAAGGTTAATATACCTCTATGGTACATCTTTCTATGACAAACACTGCCACAGAGCCTCCATTTTTATGCTTACTTTATATCCGCATTACCTGTTTAGTTGTTATTTACTATAGAAATATATTTTATCATTCATGGCAATTATTATCAAGAATATGTTGTATTGAATTTTTTTGTTAAATATTGATGAAAAAAATTCATCTAAAGGATGAAAGTGGTTCAATTTTCGTCGTGCTATTCTCTTTTTTCTATATTCTTGCTTTCATTAGTTTCGAAAACTCTGATGATTGTCTACAAAATCATTCACTGAATGATAGCATCAAATCTGATTCAACTATAGACCTATTTCATTCAACAGTTACATTACCAGTTGAAGTAGCAGAAAATCCTCACCTACGTCCATTATCAACTAATATTGAACCGATGTTATTGTCGTCACCATCATCTTTACCATCCAATGGTAACTCATTTACAGGTATATCTTGTTTATGTGTGCATTTTAATTATTCTTTATGAATTATTGATAATTTAGTTGTATTTATAACTTTGTGTCTAGATACAATATTAATATCAAGTAGTATACAGCTGTCATAAGTTTCTACATTTTTATAAATCAGAAATATATCTAATTTGTATTCAGTGACGATTATTACTTGCTTCATCAAAAAAAAAATAGTACGTACAGTGCATCCTGACTAACTACATTAATTTAAACGATCACCACAAAAAAGAAGTCAGTATGAAGGAACACAAATGGAAATAATAATCAAAAGAGGGTGTGATGATAAAATTTGGAATATCTAAATTTGACGAGGTTTTCATGCTAAGTAACGTGTAGCTTTACTTTTTGTATATAATTAAGCAGATTAAAACTATAAAATGAGAGTTTTAAAGTCTACTTTTAATTTTAATATACCCCTAACTTGAATTATAACATGTAATTAATTTATGATTGGTGCCTTACTAAATTCTCAATCACTTTTTATCCTTATTTTAGAATTGAACAACTCCTCTTTACCTGAAATGAGTCAACAATCTGTAGAAAACATTTGTACGTCTTCAAAATGTATTCAAACCAATCTAATCAACGAAATTTCTTCAGAAAACAATGCTAATACTCACCTAACTAACCAAGAGAATTTGACAATAGTAAGTTTGATCAATATTAATCTCTGGTTATTCTACGATGTTAATTTACTGTAACAACTGTTAGGATTTACAGTTAATTAACCAACCTAACCCTGGAGAATAACATGAAAAGTAAAACACTTCAAGTCGATTTATTTTCACTATGAACGTTGATAGTTTTTGTCATTTTGATAAGAAAGTGATGACTAAATTATTGAATAGAAAAAATGATGTATTTTCTTCAAATTTCAAAGAATATTAAATACAATAATTTATGAAAAGTTAATCTCTTTTTATGCAGTTACAATTGATGTTGAGGCAACTGATGTTACACCTGTTTCAGAGGATAAATATAACAGCAATAAAAATTGCACTGATGACTAACTGATGTAACCACAGTCACTGGTTTGTAGTGAGCAGCAATATCTTCAAGATATTTGTTTATTTAACAACCCTAATTGACTTTGAGGTTATGCTAAAACTAAAAACTGAACAGGATAGCATCATTCAAATTTGAGAGGTCAGTTTAATCGAGGTCTAATGTGGAATGATTATTCCTGATTATTTCCACTGGTTTAATCGACATTACTGCATTTTCACATAAAACACTTAGATTAGTAATTGACTAATCAGCTTTTTCGTAATATCTCTAGTTGATACTTCATATGTATATATACATAGATTTCATTCTGTTACTCCATTTCGAAGATATCGTTATTTTATTTTAACAAAATATTCTTTATAATCATGGTAAAATATCCTTTTTCGCATTTGAAGCAACCGATAAACAATGCATGCCATCAACTTGTTTCACTTAAAGAAGAAAATTGTGTAAATGAATCTGAACCTTCTGATAACGAGAATCTTCATGATCAACAAACTGTTACTTCTAAACCAAGACCTCCACCATTAAAATTGCAAAATGATTTATTCAATTCCGATATCATAAACAAAGATATTGAACAATCCGGTAGATCGCTTACGAAAAGTACACTACGTACTCCATTCTCAGCTGATGCAGCTAATCGATGTTTTAAAAGGAAATTCGATGAAACCACAGAGAAGTAAGCTTTGATCATATCGTTTCTAGTATTTATGTGTATATGTGTAGAAACAGTCCAGCAAATAAAAATGTTCTTTCTAACGATCTCATTGAATAAGGATGTACAACGGGTATTGATTCCTAGTTTCTTACACATACCAGTTTTCAATAAATCAACATTTAGTAATTCAGCGAAGTTACCAAAATGTAATTAGAAATTTCTATGTATTGTTTATAGGTTACGTAATAATTTCAAATATCATCGGGAAATAACTTATGGGAGAAATACCAAATATAGTTGCCTACTTGACCAAGATAAAGAAGGATAAGTAGTAAATAGTTAATAATGACAACTTTTAAAACAAATAATTGTTAACAACTCTTTTTAATGCGAAGATTACGCTTGAAATGATCAATTATGAAACCCTAGGCTATTAAAAATTCCTGACTTTGAATTTTTAAATGAAATAAATTGATGCGGTATATAACTAGAGTTGAAAGGTTGAGCTACTGAAAGGCGCGCATTGATACAGATTTATTCCTCAGATAAACTTTTTAAAATACAAGCCTTTGTGTGGCCGACAGAACCTCCCTTAGAAAAACAAGTAAACTGATAAAATGTACGCTTATACATGCAGCGACTGCATAACCGTATGATTTGTTTAGTCTAGAGTTAGTTATGAAATTGTAACAAAATGAAATGACTAGGATTGAAAACAATAACATCAGTTGCAAATATATAGAATATCGTTCAACTGAAATTCACCAAATTACTATGTCATGCTTGGTATTCAACCGATAAATAATATGAACTCGTTTCTTTAGATCTTACCATATCAAGCAGATTGGCTGGAGAGCGGTTAGACTAAAAGTAACAAAACTATAGTTTGAAAATGAATTTTTATTTTTGATAGCACTAGGGTGTATCAATAGTAAAATTTTTTCTTCAAACAGCAACAATGATGCTTTTGCATAATAAAAGGATGGGTTAAAAAATATTAGTTATAGAAATGGTACAACTCTCTTTGGCCAACAAGTTCTCATCGCTTATTAGCATATCTAACACATCGAAAACTGCTCAAAAAAGCACTACACATAGTCAGTCTTAACTAACTATTCCTTGGGTACTACACTGACGCTTTCAAACAGTGGATTCCACCACTAACCTAGTTTCTTGTTCCTATTCTCCAGGAAGTGCTCTTCCACAGCGTTGGCAACTGAGAAGTGACAATCACATTCATATCTATACGAACTTCTGAACTGATTGAATCAGTCTTTTATTAACCATAGAGAGTGAATTAATCGAACATTTTGGCATTTCATCGACTTTACTTAGTTGACTTTTTGTTTGAAAAAATCTCAGCTCAAACAAGAAAATCTGGTCTCGTTTTACCCTACTTAAGCCACTATCAACATAAATAAAATATCTATCCCAGAATCAAAAGATAATTACGATACTCACCATCTCTATATTATTTCAAAGCTGTGCCAAGCATAAGAGTAGGTTAGAAAAATGTTAAGGATGATCTGAATTACATAGGAGATGCAAACTCCCTAGTTAGAATCTTTCGTCATGAATCATTAAAAATTGTTGAAGGTGTTAACTGACAGATCAAAATCAATGTCACTGAAATAATTGCATTTATCGCTTCTCATAAGTTCTAAGTTTTATCATTTTTATAGACTTCCCATTCTTCAATCTCATTATCTATTATTTTAGAGCCATAATCCCTCCGTTTATTTCTCCACTTCAACTTTGTTAATTCTATTCATTTCTTTCATTTTGGCTTTAACAGTTTTCTCACATGCTATGCTAATGTGAATAGTGTTTATCGATATCAAGTCAAATCGCTATTGAATTCAATTTCGAGACATATCAGCTAATCAATTGTGACTAACATATTTTCATATTTAAGCAGATTTGAATGAAATCAATTTACCTATACAATTAAATCAGAATTTTTGTTTGGAATTTCTCTTCCATTTTCTGTGTGATTTTCTCATTATTAATTTTTTCACAATTCATTCTTTTTTTTCTTCAAATGAATATTAGTATTTTAGCTCAAATCAATTTTCGGCGTCGATTTTCTTATTTACCGAAATTCAACCCAAATACTGTCGCTACTACTACTACTACACAAAAATTGTCATCACCAGTGTCTATCGATCAGTTATCCGTAAACTCTGCTGGACCTCGTTTATGTTCAGAAGCTATTCAGAGTAAGTACATAAGAAACAGGTTCCAATAAAACTGTCGGGATGTTTTTGTAATCCAAAATAACTAGACACTTTCATGGAATAGATCATATTCATTTTCATGTTTGTTTGTTGTACAGGTTAGTAATTCACCACTCATTGAGCAAATCAGGATTCTACCCTGAGTTCCTTTGATGATGGTTTTTAAATCAATTTTTCTTATGGTCTTGAGGGAAATAAAAGCATAAAACTTGTAGACGGAGATATCATTACTGAAGTTATGGAATATTGAGATCACGTAGCGTCCCAGCTAAATATTAAGAATAGATCTAAACGTTTTAATAGCTGGTCTTAGCAGAGACCGAAAGAGCCTGTCACAAGCCTTGTGGCCCAACGTTAAACATGATCAAGTGTATCAGCTTTTCTAACTCCTAAATCTATTCAGAAGTAGAGTTCCAGATGTAGTTATAAATCTGCTGCAGTTATGGTGGCTTAGTCTTTAGTTGAGCGAACCAGGAAGATCTGAAATAGGGAATAATACCCTACTTAAGTACATGTTGCTTAGTTTTGGTCATTAGAATGTTAGAAAGCGATTGTCGTTGACCCTGAATGATTTGGCTGTAAATTAATTACAGCGATTTAGATGTCACTCATAGTATGATGCTAATCTATCTGTAGCTTTTAATGTATTCATTTATTTCTCCCTGCTTTCATAAATATTCCTTCTTCATTGATTTCTAACTATTTTTTATACAGAAACAAAGTGTGGAAAATTAAACTGTTAAACCCTCTAAGACATTCTACACTGTTTAATCTTGTTGTCAACTCATCTCTTTATTTGTAAAATCTGCACTACGTATTTAGACGTGGAATCTGCTTATTCATAGTGAAATTAGTCATATGCTAAGTACAACTTCGTGCTTCATGTGTATTGGTTATTTGAATATTCCCATTGATATTTAGGACTGCGATTGGTGAGTCTCGTTGGTAAATGTACATCCTGTGCGGATTATCTTGATACTGCCTTTAGGTTACAAGCATTATTAGCAGGAGTGGATAGTTGCCAGCGGTGGAATCCAGGACGCACGTTCCGTCCTATTCGGGACTCGTCCACTGGGTGTGCCTGCATCTCAGAGCTCTGAGATTTGAATACTGCTACCACCTCTACTACTATGGGGTTTGAACTAAAGATTCCATATTTCTGTGCTAATGTGGTATGACAACTTGAACTAGTGTATGTCGGTACCTAGCTCTATGTTTCAGCTGATTAATATATTTCAAAACATCAGTGAACACCAACTCTCAGATGCACGTACATCTAGCTGACGAGTCCTTAGCAGGACAAAACGCACGTCCTGGATTCCGCTGCTAGCAACTATTCATCCCTGCTAACAACTTTATGATGTTTGATTACCTACTAGTTACCAACGTTATTTTTGCTTAGGTATTAACGCTGACCAAATTTTATTGATCAAGTTTCATTGTAATGACTAGGCTACATTAGTCTACATTGCCTACACTTTATGTGATATTAAATGGTGTGAAAGAATGTGTTCCATATTAGTTACAGATATACTTTGCTGACAATATTTATGTACAAGCCTCTCTACCCGATCCCATTCTACCATTTAACATTGAGCTATAATATTTTTCCATTTATTTTTTATTTAAGCTTTCATATTGTTCTATGTTTTAAGAACCTTATATTCTACACTTATCCATTGTAATTGATTCAGATATTCCAACACTTAGTATCGACACTAGTCAACAATTAAGCGTGCTAACTTCTCCAAGTTCACATCTTAGTGATTCAGAAAATATTCATCAAAATTTGTCACCGAAAAAATTTGTAAGTAGCTTTTGAATTGTTTTTCAAATTTTTTTTTACGTTTTATATAAATTAATTTTTGTCTTAAAAATTAGATAAGAACTATTTTAAAGTTCTTGTTATTGATTTTTTTTTCTTATTGTTATTTTAATTATTATCGCCATGTGAGATAAATTATTTTTTTATTATGGTATCACGATTTCTTTTTGCAAACGATATGTTTTTCCACAAATACTGAATTGGTTGATATTGAAGAATAAAAGTGAGGAGAATAATTTTAAAAGTTGGGATATATGGCATATAAACAAAATGTGAATTTGCCAAGAAGATGGCAGTGTACTTTCCCAAAGGAGATGATGAACTACTAGATTACACACCATACACTGAATCCCAGTAAACAGTTAACTTTACTGTATGCTGAATCAATTTGAGCAAAAAGGTTAACCTAATCTAGTAATGATGCTTTCGGTCCATGAATGCCCCCTAATCCAACTTGCCCTACGGCTTGTTCAAGCCATAGCCCATAGGATTAGACACCCAAACCATAGTCTAGTTACAACTAAAATGCATAACGTAGATAAGGATACCCCACACTTCCTTTTTAAGCAGAAAACTTATCAATGTACATTTACTTCCAAATAAAATCTCGGCCTTAAGAACCTAAGTTTACTAGCCAAACCTTTCTCCATATTTGTCTCTGAAATATGGTACTCTCCCTCAGAGTCAAATATTCTGAACTACCAGCTCTGCCGCCGTATTTGAGTTAAAAAACGTGGAGGTGGATGTCTTATATATGCTCCGAGTTTCCTAACAACCAACAAAGTTGAAGACAGTGTCTTGAGTAGTTTGCCCGAATCGGTATGGATAGCAGTCAACACTCCGAATCATGATCTACACCTAGGATCTATCTACAGAGCACTTAATACTTCGGCTAATATAAATTCTGATTTGCACTATTCGGATCCCGATAACACTGAGTCGCACATTTATGTACAAATTATCTGTTCGACCATTTTTAAAGTACTGAACGTTTATTCTTACCAGTTTGGTATAAAGAAAAAATTAAAGCTGAACTCTGTTCAGAGACAATTCACACTATGCATTCTTGGAACTAATTGTACTCTCGATTATAAATCCACATGTAACAAACTTGCACTAGACCCTTTATGGGAGAAGAGGATGCTTAAACTTGACCTAATTTCTTTCTTCAAAATACTTGATAAGCTATGTTTCGCATACAATGAGATTATTGTATATGTGAAAAATGTACTGCCTAAACAAATTTCTAAGTAGAACACTTCAAGCAATGTAACATGATGTATCAATCTTCTACATTGAACAATTATTTCTATATCAAGTTTACCATGCCTGTACATTGGCATGAATTCTGTAATTATTATTTTCAGGAATATATTACTATTACTGTTATAGATATCTGGTCTTTTCCATGGAAGATAAACCAAACAGTGTATTGACTACCTTATAACTTCAGTTTTCATAACACATTGTTTAAAATTAACTGACCGATATTGTTACTATGTAGGATTGCACTATGCTGATTTATACTTTATTTACTTCTTAACTGATAACTGAGTTTACTAAAGTGGAACAAATGTAGTTGATATGGACCGATAAGGTTGTTTTTTCTAACACGAATATTTAATTAGCATTTTGTCTTTTGCTGATTAATTCAGGTCATTATCAACATATATACAATAAAAAATGGATTAACTTTTGAAGACATTAATATGATAATCAAATCCAAACAGGCAGGTTTCGCTTACCCGAAAACAATAAAATAAAAATGTGGATGTGTATATATAACTGTTCTTTCATTAAGAAGAAAATGTTTGCAAAGTAACATAAACCAATTTTTGTTTACATAACTTAACACTTTCTTCAGATTTCCGTTAACTTATTTCATTCTATGCTCTATTCACATGAGTTCCATTGACCATTAATGTCGTTTAAAATTAATTACATGTTCGTTAAAAGTTGTTTTGTATCATGAATAATTTCATTTAAAGAATCGTTGACAATGTGTTAGTGTTGAACTGCTGTTTCTTCTTTATTTCAGCTTCATTAGCAAATTGTTCTTTCATTATTTTAAACCTGATTGAGCCTAAAATCTTCAGATTTTATATTAATTTCCATAATACCGAACTATAAGATAGGTATTTAATCATATACTGTTTCGTAACTACAATCACATTTTCAATCATAATACAATGTTCATTTAGTATCATTCAGTTTGGTTAACTCTACATGTTAAAACTTTTTATTTGAATTCCATGTAATCTATTTTTTGGTTACACCTTAGTTTATAAAATAATTATTAGTATATTTGGAAATTTTGCTCAAATTAAAAAAAGATTCTCATGAATTTGAAATATTAAAAGAGATGATCTGCTTATTTTATAATATAACTTATGTCAATTCTAAATTTTTTTTTATGATTATTAGATTTAATCATTTATTGAAAATGTGTCATTTTTGTTTTGATTTAAATTTAAACTATATAGGATACAGAAAAATCAAGTTATTATTCGGAAAATAATATATTTTTCGGTAAAAACTTTCCAAATATCAATGAATTAAAATTAACTACTGATGGTTCATTGAATTCATGCCTACATGATTCTTCACCGAATTCAACTCCGTTGAATCATTCATTGAAAAATCATCCAATTGCACCAAAAATTAATAATCAAATCAATCAAAATTTATCATTGAAACTTCCTCATTTATCTGAAATAAATAAAATGAAATCAAAATCTATTTTACATATACGACGTAAATTAGTTTTACAATTATTCCAAGAATATGGTTTGTTTCCATCAAGTATGTGTTCATGATAATTATGTATGAATATAAATAATGTTCATATATATATTTATTATGCATGATAAATTATTAAGAGAAAAAATATATATATAAATCTGATTCAAAAAATAACGATTATTTCAAATATTTTGTACATTTGTTTTAAAATATATTAGCTATATAATGTGAACTCTGATAAAAATACGATCTAACGTTCTAACAATTGCTATCTCATATGTTGAAGTTGGATTTTTATCACGAATTGATGTCAACTAGAAACTATTTATGAGTAATAGCTTATTAAATCGACCAAATATATATATATTGCCAGTTCCCTCACATTCCATTGACATTACATAAAATTCAATAGTACTCCGTAAGGAAACGTTTACGATCTGTTCTTTTTTCCATGATCGTTGATATTAAACATTCCGAAATATTGTATTTCAGACTTTGGTCATTTTAAGAGAGTATATATTTCTCCATGTGTATGTGTTGCTTTATAACCTTAAACTTTCTTGTTTTCATCATATTTTTTTTATCCAGTTCCAGTAATTACTCATTTTCAACAATGTTATGCCTGCTACTTTCCTAACCGTCAAGCTTTACAATTGAAGATACGTGAAATTCGTCGTCGAATAATGCAAGCCGATTTCGATCCAATTCAAAAAGCTATCATCAAGGATAGTTATGATGGTCTAAATGATAAAAAGAATGCTGACGATGATTATGATGATGATAATGACGACGATGTTGAATTGACAAAAATAGGGTGCTCGTTAAGAACTTTTTCAAGCCATTCCATCCCTATGGTTAAATTGACTAAAAGTCTACATGAGTACACCAACAGATGTTCTAATAACAACGAAAACAACTCCACTAGCACTAATTCCTCGTTGACAAATCCGTTAGTAGTTTGAGAACGCTTAGTTCTTTTACATCTGAATACACGTGATGTCCGACTTGTGTATCATCTTCCTCCCATGATTAAATCTTCTATCGCTTTCATACAGTCTTCGATAGGGTCAATTGTTATCATTGTTACCTTTCAAATTTATCCGCTACTAATCCAGTGAATTTTGACTTGTCATTTTATATTTTATTCAAATATGTTTCTGATATTTATTCATTTGCTTTTATATTACATATTTATGTATACTGATTTGATGTTGTGTTTCAAATAAACACACTAATTAACATACCTGTCATCATTTTATTTCTTTTTCATTGTTTTATTTTCCAGTTTACTCATTTCTATTCTCTTGTCATATATTATTTCAACTTATCTAGCTTTTTATGCTTATACCAAAGTTTTGTTCAATTACATATGTGCAATTAAACTAACTTCATACGATGCCTTTTTCTCTTCTATTTATTGCCTTTATAGATATTTCTCTTAATTTATTAATTTGTTTAGTAATTATACATAGATTATCGGGATTATATTACTTAAATCTATTAAGGTCAAAACTTTCTGGCTGTCACTTTATCGTTACTATAAAAATTAGCGTTTCGTATCTTTTAGTGGCCTAAATGATCAGAACCAAATGACCAATATACTTGTTTTGATCTAACTAAATAAGATGGAGACAATTCGTATATTCATTTCTATTATTGTTTAAACAAAAAACAATGGGAAGAAGGATTAGAGCCAAAAAATAATAATACAGGCTACGAGTTTATGCTACAAGTTTACCTATCTATAAGGGACGTAGGACTGCCTTTACCGACTGTTGTTTTCTCGTCCTAATCTATAATCAATGCGATTCGCCAAATGATACAATTTGTGATTAGAAATGAAACAGCAGATTCCCAGAGCTCATCAATCGAAAAAACTGCATCTATAGTGTTTCAAATAATTGTGTTTGAGCTATCAATACGGTAAGATATCAAACTTGAGAATCGATCATAAAATATACAAAGTCATAGTTCAAGGAAAAATGAAATTTCAAGCCAAATTCAAAAGTATGATAGATTTTAACGCTATTTGTCCTGAAATATTTTGAAATAGAAAATAGTCTTTCAGAAAATAAAACCTATGGTTATAAGGTGGTGGACGTGATACCATATGACGATGCTGCAGATTAGAAAAGGTCGACCTTAAAAATGTCACAAACCACATTACGCCACGGATTTCCGTCTCCGGTGGTAAGGCCTTTTAAACAAGAGTGGAGCTAACACTGCAAACCATCATAAAAATACCATGTGTAACCGGCCTCGAGTAGTTGTCCTTTGGGCACTATGGTCACGCTCCCAGGTCTCTAAGACCAACGCCAAACCAATTTCCTTTGCAGGCTGCTGGTAAAATACCACACCACGGCGTGGGCAGCTGAGAAGTGACATCCGCCATCATACCCGCAACAACACACAAGACCGAATCGGTCATAATAAAAACCTCCTTATACCTCTCAGTAACTCTCTTACCTCCACGACTAATCTCTCTCATTCCTTGACAACCTCACGACCCTGACACAAACCATTCGAGTACACGAAACGTTATTCCTGGTGTCCTGAAACCACGCTCTAAACTGCACGTTGGAACCTTCAACGTTCGAACCTTGTGCCAAATATGACAGCAAGTTTCCTTAGATAGCACTCTAGAATCTCGTGTCATCGATGTATGCTGCGTCTCGGAAACGCGCATACAGGATCTCAGTACAGTTATGCGTATGATCTCACCTTGTCGAAATAGAGGACCGTCGCGACTTACTCTTCTTATATCTGAAAGCCACAAACACTTCCCGTTGCCTCGCTGGTGCAGGTATGGCATTCAATCTGAAGGCGAAACTAGCTTTCAGACGGAATCCCAGGAGATAGTCGCTTGGGCACTGTCCGACTGTGCGGGACAGTAAGAACTCGAGAAGATAGGGACACTCGCAGTTGCACGTGTTATCTCCGCCTACGCTCCTACTGGTTGCAGCTCAGATGAGGTAAAAGATGAGTTTTACCGAAAACTTTCTAACCTTCAAAAAGCTAAGCACTCTGATGTAGTAATAGTGACTAGTGACTTGAATGCTGAAGTAGGTAGACTAAGCGAAACTGAAGGACATCTGGGTGGGCCTTATGGTGTTGTGTCTCAGAGAACATACAATTACAAACATCTGTCGCAACTGTGCTCAGATAACCTCCTATTTCTTGCAAGTACTAACTTTAGCCATAAGGAAAAACATCGTGACATGGCGCCCCCTGAAATCGACCACACGATGGAGCCAACTATCGGCCACCGATAGAGAGGTTTAGTTGAAGGTTGCTGCTCATTCTGGAGAACATGTCTGGATTCAGATCACGCTCTAGTAGGGGTACGTATATGTCTGCGTCTTGCTGGATGAAAGACAGCAAGGAAACAACTCAAAGTTCTACTTAACGATAAAAATGCGAAGAGTATGTTTCGAGCGCAAATAGAAATACACTTTGAAAGCCGTGTGAGTGATGCCCACCCCGAGGCAGATTGGAATGGTATCAAAAAAACTGTGGAAACAGCAGTGATATTTGCCAGTAAGACAAATCATAAGGATAGAGAGAAGTATTGGATCTCAGTAGCATCTACTGAACTGATAGATGCTCGGAAACGGAGTCAGCTTAGGCGCAGGCTTATAAGAAGCTAGAGACATGGAAAAGGCAACGGCCTTAGGTACGAGTAGACAACTATTCAGATTTACCAAGGAAACCGGTATTAGAAAACCGACTGTTAGTGAAACTATCTCGGAAAAAGATGAGACTAGCATTCATTCTCACTTCAGGAGATTGGATGGATGAGCAGAACACTTTAGGGAGCAGTTCAACTAACCTTCAACAACACCTCAACTACACGCCATCTCCAGTCAACCCGAATGGAAAGTTGATGCAGGTCTTCCAACTCTTAATGAAATTGAAAAGGCTATAGGAAGTCTAAAGAGAGAGAGAGAGCAGCAGGACCTGATAGGCTAACCCCTGAGGTTTTTAAGCATGTTGGTCCAGTTTTAGCAGTGAAACTAACCGAGATCTTAGGTAGAATCTGGGAACTGGAGGTAATCCCATCCGACAATTACAGAGGATTAAGTTCAACTAATATAGTTTCCAAAGTATTAGCTTCGGTACCCAGCTGGAACTCCCGAAGAGCAGACTCGAAAAAACCAGGTTTGTTTCTGACCGGGACTTGGCTGTAAAGACCAGATGTCCACACTACATCAGATACTAGAACATAGACACACGTTCAGGCGTCCGACAGTAGTAGTATTTCTTGACCTTAAGGCGGCATTCGATTCTTGGTTGTGAGGTTCTATGACAGTGTTTGTCACTGAAAGGAGTACCGGAGAGGTACATTAATCTCATACAAACTCTCTACTCGAACACTGCTGGTTGAGTGAGAGCTTATAAAGAACCGTCATCAGAATTGATGACGTCAAGTGGTGTTCATCAGGGTTGCCCACTTTCCCCATTCATATTCAACTTAGTTACCGATATGCTTTCAGAGATGACCCTTTCGTCGTCTAAATTTTCAGGAGTTAACCTACCAGGAATTTCTCCTGTTGACTTATAATATGCCGATGACGTAGCTCTATTTGCTGGAGATGCTAACAATACAGTCTTCTGACTACTTTTAACAACAATGCAAGTATGTTCGTGATGCGGTACTCCCCCTCGAAATGTAAAATTTTGCTTTAGGACTGGCTTCAGTTGGCATCTGAACTAGTGATAGGGAGTGAAGTAGTTGAGTGTGACATATTTGATATGAAAATCCGTTATACACAAAGTATGAACATGGAAGACTAAGCTTCATGGTCCTTATGAACATCCATCGTCCCTCTTCTTTGATCACCATCTTTCATTAGGGTTTGAAAACCCGGTTAGTTGTCTTTTTTGACATGTTAATTTCGTCTCGAAAGATTATCGATTTGCAATTCAATTTTATTCCATTTTTATTACATCACTCCATTCGTTTGCTACTCTACTATTGATTTCAATCAGACCTGCCGATTTATATAAATGTGAGCGCCACAGCATCTCTTTGATTTTGAATGTCTTGCGTTACAAAGCTTTGAGGTCACCTAGGGTTGAGTTAAGGCGGCTCTTAACAGTCATTCAGCAAACACTTATCATATAATCTCGAAATATTCTTTACATGGACAAAGTCCTTAGGACTGAGGATTTTTGAAATTTATATTTTGTGAATGAACTGCTTGCAGTTGGAAGAAATTTACCGCCTGAACAATTTCAAAAAATCAGACACAAGCTCTTTGTTGTTTGACTGCTTGACATTTATGTTGAGGATAGCCAGAGTTACATACATTAAGTTCTTTAACAGCTTTCTATCCTACCTCGATGTGGGTTCAGCTCTCTGGTAGTAGTTAACACTAGGAAACTGTAAATCATTTGAGCGAATGGCGTTCTGTTTAGTTAGTTTTCTGACTACTTCCGTTGTATACGGTTTTGAATTTCTGCAGAGACAATTCTTTTACTCTCCGCTTCAGGTCTTTGAGTTTTGCAGCAGTAATGGAATTGAACCTCTAACTCGAAACCTCGATTTTTTCTGCCTGAACATGATAGTGGCAAAGATTCGGAGTCATGCGTTTATCTTTCTAATTTGACTTTGTAGTCGATAAGTTATCAAAACTCCCACTAGTGGTTATTAGAGAAAATTATTCTTGAATCACACTTAAATTTCATAACCCAGGAACAAATGATCCAAGACCACTCATAATAAATCACTGGAGACAAACCACCACTGATTAGACAATTACAACATCCAAGAATAAGGAATTCGTCACCAGTAATGCCAAATTCAAGCCTCAACAGGCTTAATAACAGAATAAGGATCTAATAACTTGTTCCAGCAGGAATGATTGATGTGGTACAAGCAGTGTCGCTGAAGAAATTATGAAAACAGAAACATTTATGATTGTTTTCAAATATCAAGAAAATTAGTTGAAGCTCTATATAAGAATAGGAAGTGATTATTAGAATCAAAGAACTTATCAATATTTAAATGAAAGAACTTACAACAACTAGTAGCGAGATTCATGGTGCATCTGCAGATAGACCTGATGTATACGATTTTGATGACTTGCAAATATTTGTATTGGCACGAAAAGCATGATTTTCGTTAATTAAACCCCCAATCACATGACCTTGGGAATGAGTCCAATATCCAATACCACTCACAATAGCTAGTATAAACCTATCGATTTCTTTGTGCTCCATCCTTGTTCTTTCAGTACGACTTCAAGTATTTTGCAGTATCAAATGGATGGAAGCCTAGCCACTTGACTGCACTAATTCTAGTCAGTTGGCAGTTGGGTCTGAATTGGTATATCCCATTACTCGATTCAATTCATTTGTTTCCGGGCAGTAGGGTTTCTGGATACCAGCAGCTATCAAGTTACCAAGCTGGAGATCACTTATTCACAATGCAGGGAATAATAAGGAGAAAAATCCCAATGCTAAGAAAATAAACGAATAAGTTAATTAATTGATAGTGAAGATTGTGAGAGACGACCGAAGTGTAAGCGAGGGGAAGGTGTCAGCGAGATAGATTAAGAGGTGGTAATAATAACAACAAGCAAGTCTTAAGACATGCATCAGACACAGCTGGTCCATGAGGGAGATGATAATCCGTTTGTGAGTACGTGTTTATCAAATCTATTCTTGAACCTATACACTGAACGGGCTGTGGTCACCTTGGCTGGGAGAGCATTCCAATCTGCAATGGCTCTGTACGAAAAGTGTGCGTGAACCTGAGCGTCCGCTCTTTGATTCGCAATTCTGCGAGGATTACTTCAAGGGGCGTAGTGGTGATGCATAGTTAATATGCTCGTGTTGGGATTATTTAGCGAGCTTATTGTGTTGTGTGCCATAATCAGATCACCTTTGGTTCTCCTGTTACTCAGAGAGGATAACCAAACCTGTCACTCATTAAGTGGCTTGTCTCCTTACTTGATCCAAGAGATTAATATATTTTTGTGGAGAGGGAGTGCTGTGACCTTGTGAGCTTCAAGGTGTGATCGTGCGTATGTGTTTAAAGAGTTAGGAACAGTTCAGGAGTGATTGAACCAAGTAACGTCCACATAACGTGGAGTTACATTGACCCTGCTGCATCCTTTATGTTGTTCAGACTCGTTTTTAGAATCTCAGTAATTATTAAACTGAAATTGCACTTTGAGGACACTTTATGGAGCGGAATTCAATTGAGGATGTAAGCCTTTTGTGTCGTGTTGGGCAGAATGTTTATAACGTGGCATTTTGACTGGTTCAGTTTCGACCCGTTTTCCCCTGCCCCTCCCTCAGTAAATGTAAGGTCCAGTTAAATCGTTCGAATGCTTGTAGGCGAAGTAGGAGAAGCTTCCACTTGTGGGTTATTCATATTTAGTAACAGTGGATCACCGATGCCTCCAGGTAGGAGCCTAGACACACTCAACGTGTGACAAAGAAATACTGGTGTATTTTAATGAAATAGTGTCCGAGTTCCAATGTCCTGTAAATAACCACTTTTTTTTACCGGCTACCGTAAGCCAGTTGATTTCTGTGCGCTCGCTTCTTGTTGTCCCTGTATAGTTCCAGGTATTTGGTAATGTCCTTAAAAGTATATCAAGTTTCTTCATGAAGGACTTCAAGTAAGTCACGTGAAACAACTCAGTCAGTAACAAATCCGGTGATTTGACTACTAGTAGAAGCAAAAGGTGTGTCTGCAGTCAATTTCGTTATGTTGGGCCTCTGAGGTTTGTGTTGAGATAAGGCTATAATAATAATTTTATTCTTAAACAACATGTTACCAGATGCATACAAATTTACAGGCAGGATCAAAATGTTAAAATCGCTAACATATTTTCTGTAAAATATTTTTCAGCTACCTAAATATTTCTCTAGATAAACCGACTACTTATGGGTGGCTAAAATGTTTACATAAAATTATATACAATGTTTCAGACTTCGCAAAGTACAATACGACTGTGGCGTTGAGAAGAACAATTGCTGGTTGAGAACTAACGCACGGTAAATTCAGGTCTGCATATGACAAGAGTTGATGAGGTAAATGTGCAAAGATCTTGTTGAGATTCATCACATAATAAATTTACATGCTTCTAGGGAAAGTTGCCATGTCTTCACTAGCTATCCAGGGTAATACTTAAGGAATATGAAGTGCTGAAAAGGAGAAATAAAGAGAAAGAGTAGAAAATATTCTTGTTTAAAGCTGGGTTACGACTTGGTAGATAAAATATTTTTTGATAATACAAAATATGACTACTCAGATCTTTCTTTTCCTGTACCAGAACACTAAATGTCCACCTGCACTTATGTAGGGTAATGAAGAAAGTCACTTGTAACGTAACTAATGGACAAATAATCTTATGATTAGTAAGTATTTTACAAGATGCCTAAGAGTCTTTAGAATGCCATGAGTCATTAGGTCAGCTCTTATACGCTCATAATCTAAAGCCTGAAGATCCAGTGATTTGAGGCTTTCTTCTTAAGGTTTCGATTTGAGTCCTCTAACCGATTTTCAGTGTGTTCTCGTCCTTATGGGGTGAGGGTGGAAACCCTGTTAAGAGTAAATGAATCATCCCACTAAAAATGACTGAAATGAGATCTGAAGTTATTAGCGCAAGTTTTGCAGTAAAGACATTCCCTTAACAGCTAGTATAAGACCATAGGAAGATCACAGGGTACTTAGACATTTTTCAGCTTGTGAGGCCTCCTGAAGAGAGTTACCCTAAGTAGTGTACATAGTCTACAGCTTGTCTACTTCACACTTTGAAGAGTTAAAAGTAACACCGTTGTCATTCGTTTATTTATGATGTCCAGTCAGATACTCCTGAAGAAGCAGACCGCAAACTCAAAAGTTTTATATCGTCAAGGAAAAGTAGTAACTCACTTAGTACGTGTTGAGAAATGTCATTGATATAAATTAAGAACAGAAGTTGCTCTATTACTGAAACCTAAGGAACTCCAATCATCCTTTAGTCTGCAAGAAATTGAAGTTGACTGTGACCTAAAACACTCGATTATTTGCATATGACGTTAACCCTTGAATTAAAAGTTGCTCAGGTTTGTTCGCTTACGGCTCCTTACGATATAACAGGATGCGACAAATCAATGACGTTGATGTTACTTTTCCTTGTTAACCTCGTCTAAAATTCATTTCCGTAAACTTGCACTGGTTTTAACATTGTAGTGGAACGCTTCTACGAAGAAAATAGGATTTGTGAAAAATAAACATTATTGTACTCGTTTTGTTTAACTGTTCCAAAAACACTTCTTTCACATCTTGCGCGCAACGTTCTCTTCGCGTTGCTGTCATTCTTCTCTATTTGCTGTTTCCGATGTAGGGCCTAATTTCTTCTTCGATAAAACCTTGGATCACGGATTTGTTTTAATATGAATGACGGGACGTATGGAACATTTGGTGGTGATCATAGTCAATCTGGTATCTTGACTCGCTCCATACAACTTCCTACCAAGAAATCCTATTACAAGCAGATCTGGACAGTTATACTGAAATAGAACTCACTCATCATTTCTTGAGCTACAGAGTTAAAAAGAAAAAGAATAAATAAAGTATCAAAAGAGCATCAGATCACTGTGCCTCATTATTATATCCCGTACATCAACATTATTGCTAAATATTTGGTTCTTCTAAATTTTCCCTATTCGTACGATTAATAGCCAATCCATTATCTTACTAGTGAATTGTCTTCAATAACCTTCCAAAGTGCAGGTGTACAGTTAGTGTTCTAATTTTTTAAAAGTATCCGCTGAGTCATTGTTCTACTTTAAACAAGAATACTTTCTGTTCTGCTCCTCGCTCCGTTCTCTTTATTTCTCGTTTTGACCACCTTATTCCAATCCTCAAACATTAGTCTGGATATTTGCCGAAAGCTTGGTCACTTTACTCAGGAGATAGTAAATTTATTACCTAACAGGTATCAACAAGATCTTAGCACATTTATCTCCTCATTTCTTGTTACATGCAGACCTGGATTCGCCTTGTATTGTTTCGCAGCCATTAGCAGTTCGTCGTAACTCGCGCCAATTATTCGTATTGTACATTGAAGAGCCTGAAACGTTATCTACAGTTTTACGTGGAACATTTTGGCCTTCTATATGAAACCAATGTATCTTATGAAATATTTGCGTAGCTGAACAACGTTCTCTAAAAAATATGTTAGCAATCTTAACATTTTAATCTTACCTATAAATTGACTTGCCTCTCGTAACATGTGACCTGAGAATAAGTTATTACTATTGTTATTTTCATAGCTTGCAGTTTCAGCTTATGGAAGAGACATGTATAAAAGACCTTTTTAAAAGCTTTTGAGAAGTCAAGACACTTCACATCTGCCTAATTTTTTCGATCAAAGATGGTTGCTCATCTTTCCATCGTAATCATAAGTTCAGTTTTACGGGAGTAATTCTGCTTGAAAATGTGTTGCTGAGAATAAATTAACTTTAAGGCTCAAATGTAGTCACACAGACCATCATAAACTTAGGAATCCATAACATTCGATGGCACCGAATTGAATATTATTTGGCAGCGGCTTTAAAGTTCGTTGTGTCGGCCTCCTTTGAAAGTTAGTCTAGTGTCTTCCAATTTCTGATTGTTTGAGACCGTACCTTCACTTAACGGAAGTGAGAGCATCACAGTAAGTGATGTTGCCAAAACTTGAGCCACTTCTAGCAATATAGCAAAATAAATCAAGTTCAGGCTAAGAGAAGTGTCCTTGTTTAGGTGATGCATTTTTTTACTACTGAGACCCACCTTAGGTTACAAGTGAGGCCCTCACTTGTGCAATGGCTAAAATATTTATAGATGCTGCTCTACTAGAAGCCCTGAAGCATCACTCTGGTTGTTAGTGAAGCCACTGAGCCTTAACAAATGAGATGCCCCTGTATAAGCTTGTCTAGAAGAGGCTGTATAATGGAGTAAGCTCGTAGGGTTAAAGGCAAGTCTGTCCATTGGGTGGATCTGATATTGAAGCTTATCTCATTTGTACATCGGTCCCTCGCTGGTTTAAAGTGTCTATAAACGCTCCCATCACTAGTTTGTTTATAAACCGCCATGTAGTACCTTTTACTTTTTAGCCTTTCAACACTGCCGTTACTTATGACTGTGAGCTACCTGTAACTCCGTTTTTGGGACAGACTGCTCCGTAGAGCACAAGGGTTCGTTCACTAAGAAACCCCAATGAGCTTCCACACCAAATTTAGTGCGAGCTTCACATTCCCATCGCTTCAAGTTTTCACTTAAGGCTGGCACAACACTCCAACACTCTTTGTAAGTAGGATGTTTTAGCTCAGCAGGAAACATCATCACGAAACATTAAAGCACATTGAAAATCAGATTTCATGTTTAGCATAGGAATCATAACTCAACCCAGATTATATAAATTCACTATCTCCGATTTATACCACAACTTGACATATTACCTTGGCTACACAGAATTAGATGTCGATCACGTCATTCATAACGTCAGTAGGACTCAAAATGTCTCAGTATGGAAGCTAAGAAAACTTAAGTTTTGAAACAGCAAATATCACCAACTGTTTGCGCTTCCGAATCGAATTCTTATAGTGAACAGAATCAAATCATTTCAATGAAAGCATCTTTTGAGTATAGAGAACAAAGCGTAGGGTTTCGAAAACCCAAAGCTATTATTACTTCAATCATTCAGGTTGCACGTCAAACAAAACTCTCTTGATACATCTACATTCGTAATAACTGCCGGCAACATTGTATACAATTCTGACAACGTTCGCAAACAATCACTATTTTTCTCATCGCTACAGAAAGGAAACCGATACAGTTATCAATACGTTTACGTCCAGTCGTCTTTAGTAATGGTGGACCTGATAGAATTCATGAATCATTCGTGAACTATAGTAGTACGGAATTTCCATTATTCCGCTTAAAGATGTTCAGCATGTGTATGGACTACGGAACCTATCTGTAGAATCCAATTTGAAGGCTTTGTTTCGGGAAAATCCCTCCTTGTACATATTTGTAATATGTTCTTACTGACTCTGTGGTACATTTTGCTATTCTGTTTAATCCCATTTGTGATGTTAATAATTGTATTTTGTTATAGTTTCTGTTTTTTGTACCTTTATTGGAGTTTATATATTTTCTAATGAACTGTATTATGTTGTTTAAATTGACACCTAATTATGGCATCAGTCATATCGGATTTGTCATCCTGGGCTGGGAACCTTGAATCTGGACAGAAAGGGTGCAATTTTGGACTTATACGGAAGCATTCTTCCAGAATTGGAAACACATTGTGTAAAATTGTGTTAAAGAGCAGTGTAATATCGTTTAGGTAACGATTTATACCCTTTTAATTGATAAAAGAACCGTTTCTTACCCAGATAAATTGCTTTCTTCTCGGGATAACTGGGAAAGGCGCGTATCTGAACTTCTTCGACTGTTCTTCCGAAATCAGAAACAATTCAGAAGCCCCAACACTATCCGCCTGTATGCAAACATCGCTTATTACCTCAAGATTAAAAACAAGATCACTCAACTTTATCGTTAGCCATAAGCCCATTAATCTGACCGCCACACTATCAAGAACAATGGGAAAGTACTTTATAAACAGCTTTCGTCATATTTTTTCGATAACCTGATTCACCCTTCTTAACATGGATTTATAGCCAAAAGCTCCTGCACCGCATGGCACTTGAAATCCTTTGATCAGTTTGCAGGACGTTGAGGCGCGAGTCAGTCAGAGACAGTTCTATACTTTGACTTTGTCTCACAAAAACTTCTAAAACTTCCTTATTTGGCATAAAGGGTCCTCTTTTATCCTCGTTCAAATCTCTTTCAACAGAACGTGGTCGAGTCGTCTGCTTTGGTCACACTACTGTGAATAAATAAACATAGCCGATGAAGTTATACTCTTTCTGCTTTCCACTATATACATATGCTCACTTTTACAACGCTATAAACCATCTCTGTCAGCTAATGACCTAAAAAAGGTATATTATTTCTCGTCTCCTTACAAAGAAAACTACAGTTCACCTGCAATTCAAAAATTCATTGGCGATTTTTTCGAATGAACTATGTCGTGAAATCTGCCAGTGAATTTTGATAACAGTAGGTTTTTTTACACAGGCCGAAACTCTAACCATAATCTGGTTCAAAAGCAAGCACAAACTGAGACTTCTCAATACTGTTCGTGATTTGGGTTTAAGATACAGCAATAACTTGAAATTTTTCAGGTACATTGCATGTCCGGTAGACAAGACAGTAGAACTCATAGGATTTATAGTGATAATTTCAAAAAACCGAATCCAGATTAGTACTTTATAAAAAATGTATTATGCCTGTTCTATTTTATATCAATTGAAGATACAAAGATTTATTAAAAATTAGAGGTCTTCAAGGAAAATTCACTGAAGCTCTTATGGAGTAGTTCCGTAATAAGAATTATTACCAAAGATATCGAGAATTGAAAATGGAACCTCTTTGAACTAAACTTAACCTCGTCGTTATTTACCACCTTATGAATGGTTTTAAGTAGCTTCGATCTGACTCCGATTTGGACGAACGATTGAATAACCCAATAAATATATCTTTCCTTTAATCCCAGCACTTCACATTCCTGCCAACTCCAAATGTGTGACGGCAGTAATGACAAGCCCAATATGGTTTATTTTAGCTGAACTTATTTCACACATTTTTAGTGGTGACCGAGCCGAGATTCTCTATGATCACCACTAAATATTCCATACTATCCCATCACATAATAAAGAAATAAATCCATGTTTCCATATTTATTTCAAGGGGAAAGTATGTACTACATGGAGAGCAGCAAGTTATGAGAAATGAAAGCAACACAAAAAGGAACGTCTTGCGCAAGTAAATGTTCTTGGTACAGTTAAACGAAACGAGTACAATAGTAAATGTTTATTTTTCACGAATCGTGTTTTCTTCGTAGAAGTATTCCACTACACATTCATATAACCAGATAGGCAATAAAAAGAATGGTGAAGGTGGAGCAGAGAAGGAGTGTGCCAACTCGGTAAGATAAAGCATGACTAAGTATTTATTATCATTCAAAAATAAGCTTAGCATATGTTAGGCGAAGTAAGCAGTGTACGCGCACCCAAATAAAACAACCGGGGTTACAAGCAAATGATCGACAAGTTCAAAAGATGTGTGAATAATAACTTGGGAATGAGTTAATCGTAGAAGGCTCAAAATATTAGCAAACCACAGGTTTTTCTTACTTCTTCTTAATCTATCATATCTTCTCAAAATCTGCAAAATTAGGATCGATTCCGAGTAGTGACGCAAATGTACGTCGGAAGTTACTCAACATTCGCAATTCACATTTGTGGAACAGGCATCCAGAAAGCCTCAGCTATTTGAAAATCATAAACAAGCTCAAGAGTCTGCAGTAACTGCATTTTAACGAAGAAAACGCGTTTGGCTGAACAGAAACATTGTCGGGTAAAAACCGAGATTGTTGTCTCAGAACACGTGTGTGATTAGACTACTTTTGAGTAATAATACTGTAGTGAACGAGAACACAGGTGGGGCAACCGAATTGTATTTAACGAAAATTACAGAGTTACTCAGTAAAATCGGAACACCATATCGTAAATCGTTCATTTGCAAATTATCAGTTCATCACATCGAACTGGGCTGTTCCTGTTGCAAAACATCAATCCATTGTCACTGCTCATGCGTTCCATACAAATTCCATTGTTTTCTAACTCTTCCCTTCTTGATCTTCCCCCATCTTCTGCTGCCAGACATTACGCTGACACTCACGTCATGTACTACTTATAAGTAGCTCACTCCACAATATGAATATATGATCAAAGGTTATATAAATCCTAACTAACCAGGTAATAGGGACACCGATGTGATCAGTATGAGCACATAAAAGTTTGTTCTTTAGGCTGGATTGTTTAGTCATCGAGCCTTCATCGTTCTTAATAATATAAGCACAAACTTATTACTGAGGGCTTATACTGCCAACACTAATCAGGACGGGTTACTGCTGATCTTCGCCCCGTCACTATCTACTTATTATCTTGACTGCCACCCTTTGATTTGATTCGTGGTTCTATATTTCTACGCGATTTTTCTGGTTGGTCGATAAATTGAGTTGATTTACTAACCGCTGATTAAGCTTGATGCCAAAACTCTGTAAATTTGCTGATTTTTCTAGTATTTTCTTTGCCCAAAGGTTTTTACATATTTTCAATCATCTGTGTCCACAGTCGTCCACATGCACTAGTGTGAGTGAGGTTATATCATAGCGCTGGACCACCTGTTGATGTTCATGCAGACGAGGATGAAGGTTTTCTCGTTTTCTGACGTACATAACCCTCATACTGTGGTCCGTAACTGTGTTCATTCTGATGGATATGAACCAATATTCCGAAATAAGTAGTGGTAACTATCTCAATCCAAATATCTGATTTGCTGCTAGCAGAGACATCAAAACCGAAATCTTGTAAGTCCCTCGTTGTTAACTGTATATTCCATGTAATGCTCACCGTATGAACAAACTCCTTCTACCATCCAACAGATAATCTATCTCAATAGCCCAAATTTTTCAGTCACAAAAATAGTAAACAACAAAAACGTTTTCCCTGATTCCAAGTGAAGGAAGGGGACTTGACCTATATTACTACCTCTGGTAATACTGATAAGTTTGACAGACGACTAGACAGAGGATTTCAACGAAACGTTCCCTTACATAATGCACAGTATGCTAACTGTGGACCTGTTGGATCAGAAAGTGTCTCAGCATGAACTACTTAAGAACCTAGCCGAAGCATTTAACATCGCCGTACGTCAACGAAAGTAGAACAAATGGTGTACATGGATCGTTCCCTTTCCTAGATAAGGAAATATATAGTGAGCCACGAGTTCAGCACCATGGTCCGTAGAGGATGTGTACACTAGGTAACGTTGATGTGTTAGTTACATAAGGATCCACTATAGTCCACTCACTATTATTTATGCAGATCAACGGCCTTCCAAGAAATCCCATCCCATCAGCCTTCATCTCTGAGGACGATAATAAACTAGGCGGAATAACCAGGTATGAATATACAAATATATTGTATATCCAATGTGGTTCTGAAGGTAATAGAAAGTTACCCACAGCTGCAAGATGTCTACTGAAGGCACCAAAAGGTGTAAAGGAAGCTATCTGAAGCGCTTCTGGGAGAAGACAGACTTCAGTAAATGGGCAGTGACTGATTGCGGGGTTTAAGTACCACTCAACGGCCATCCCACCACATATGACCCATCAGCCGCATACATTTTTCCTAGCACTTATAAATCCTAGTACCTCAGGAGAGTGCTTGTCATCAGAAGGAGCTATGTAGTACATTTGAAAGCATCACGCATACCCAAGTTGGACAACGTTTTAGTCCGCAAAACTTTACAGACAGAGGATACTCAAGATCAAGTCAAACCAGAAGTTCTAAATCAGTAGTATCGAATATATGTTTGAATGATGGTCACGATGTTGAGGAGTAGTTGAAGTAATATTGCTCAATGGCGTGAAAAGGTACGTCGCATTAAGTACCTCAAGATATTGGATATTGGAAGATCTGTTGAGGCTGCATAACCGAGCGCCTTCAGCTAAAGTGTTCAGTAAAACTAATAAGGTCAAATCCAGTGTTAAATACTTACAGAATTATTTATTTTGGGGATTTAGTTACCGCTTAACATTTGAAATATTAGGCTATCAACTTCTAGTTGCGACCACCAGATTGCCTGAATCTTACGCTTGTGCCGCTATTGATTGATGTCTATCATTTTCATCATTATATACAAGGGCATGTTGTGTTTTCTGAATTGTTTTTGGAAAGGGCCAGTTCCTACTTTTTCCTACTGTGGAAAGTAGATATGAATCTCGGCTATCTGGATGTTCTATCCGACTGTCTGCCCTTTATTTTCATATGTATTCGGCTCAGTTTGTCTCAATGGCCGCTCTGTACTTTGCGCGCACGTTTCGTCTTGTGGCCAACTTGGTTTGTCTAAGTATTTTGGCTTTTAATGGACTTTCTCTATTTTGGTTGTTCCCACTTTAATAACTTGCCTAAATCTTACATATATTTCGAGATTTATTTTTTTCTTAACTTATTCGACACAAATCTCATGGAAAATTAAATTGCTCAGTGCTTTTTTTAAAATTGCGTGCTCTGAGTTTAATAATTTTGTTAAAAACAGGCTGCATAAGTCTAATTGCCTGATAACTAAGCAACCAAATCTCATTATGCTTTTAGATGTCTGTTTTTCGTCAATAAAAGCTATCATCGTCCTTCGCTTTCACATAAGGAGACTGAAATAATGAAATAATTTCCACTCTTTTCAAATCAAACGAGCTATCTTGCTTGCTGAAGTTACTCTGGTAGTTCCTAATGGACGCTTATCGAACTTCTTAAATGATAATCAAAGATTGGTGTTTGCATAACACTGAAACTTGTGACTGTTCCCAAAAAACTTATCATTTCAGTCTTTACCCTATGGAAACTCCTCTAGATGATGAATAACCACTTGGTATTAATGTGGTGAGTCTTCGTTCACGGCTCTCTGAGAGCAATATTAACCCATCATCCTTGCCCTTGGTGTAGGGTAAGCCTTGTTTTTCATACTGTGATTAAATTGCCCAAATAAGTTTGGCATTCGAGATAGCATCAAACGTATCTCAGCTAAGCAAACGTATACGAAACAAACCAGGTGTATTCAGTTTCATTTCTTAAAATGAATTATAATGAGTTGAGATTGTGGTGATTCACATGCAATCACCCCATAAAACTTATTCTATTAACTGATCTTTTTAAATCGCTCAACCTTTTCAAAATGTTTGTAATAGATAAGTCTGCAACTCATCCCGTTTTATTTGGTACTACATAGTACAGCAGCTCAGTTGTTAAAGCACTTGACTCATTCACCGGTTCGGAGGTTTTTACTTCAGTTACGAAACTACTGCATTTATTTATTAAACGTTAATGAATATATACCGACAAATTAGAGGACTCTGGGTTTTCTTTACAGGCATTATTTTCCTGACATAACTTTTGTCTGTGACACTATCCACGGCTTTATTCTCATATCCTTACAAGCACGACAATAAAATGTGTGAGTCATTTAAATGAGCCATAAACTGGAGTCGACTAGCTATTTGAGATAACATTTAAAGTTTAACTAACTTACTTTCGCCTGTTACCCTCAATGCAGCATAGGCCGCCCACCAGTTCTAGTTCTTTCCAGTTTTTGTTCATTCTTCTCATGTCTTTCTCTATTTCTCGGCGTAATGCGTTCCTTGGCCTTCCTCTTTTCCTTTGACCTTGAAGGTTCTATGTGAGAGCGAAGACAACTGTTCATAAATACTTGTTTCTTCTGGATGATATCTTTCATAGTTCTCCAAGTTTCCGCTCCATACAGTAGAACTGTCTGGATATTTGTATTGAAAATCATGATTTTAGTGTTTATTGATATTTATTTGGAGTTGAAGATATTTTTCAATTGTAGAAACGCAGCCCTTGCTTTGCCGATCCGCGCCCTCACATGTGCATCGGATCCACCTTGGTTGTCGATGATGCTGCCCAGATATGTGGAGGTGTTAACGTCCTCCGACTCTCCATCAAGCGTGATTTGGTTGACACATGTTGTGTTGTATCGTAGAATCTTACTTTTCCCTTTATGTATGTTGAGACCTACTGCTGCTGAGGCTGCTGCTACACTGGTTGTCTTCTCTTGCATTTGTTGTTGCGTGTGAGATAGGACAGCCAGGTCGTCCAGCTGCGTCCTAGCTGTCCACTGAATACCGTGCTTCCCTTTAGATGCTGACGTCTTCACAATCCAGCCGATCACCAGGAGAAAGAGAAAGGGTGAGAGTAAGCAACCTTGCCTGACACCGGTCTTCGGGCCGGTGTAAGTGAGACTATCTCAGAAAATGACGGGACTATTATTTATTCTCCAATCCAGGAGACTGGATCGATGGGCAGAACACTTTAGGGATCAGTTCAACTGGCCTCGAGCCACTCTTCGGTTACCACGATCTCCAGTCATCCTGAATGGCAAATCGACGTAAGTCCCCTAGTCTTAATGAAGTCCAAAAAGCGTTAGGAAATCTGAAACGAGGACGAGCTGCAGGTCCTGATAGACTGACCCCTGAGATATTTAAGGATGGTGGTCCAGTTT
>OX103971.1:45311574-45366182 GCA_944470395.2 Schistosoma turkestanicum
GTAAGTAAGTAATTCCATTGTGAATATTAGGCGAATGCACTTTTTTAAAACTACATCATTAGACCAACTGTGTACTTTATTCTAAAGTCAGTTATCAGAAGTTATAAGATAACAAAATGTAGTGTGTACATTTTCCCTACAAATAAATCGAGTCATCAGTCACACTGGATGATTCGATTAGTAGTTGACTAGTTATTATTATTATTATTATTGTAGTACTAGTAGTAGTCAAGCTACACAATACCATATGTTATGACAAAAATTAAACATACAACATCAACCGATTCTTGTAAATTTCTAATTTTATAGTGCATAGTCTGTTTTTTTTTGAAAAAAATAAAAATATTCATTGAATTTTTATTAATTTTATTTTTATTGCATTACATTTTTAATTTAAATGATAAATGATTTTTCACAATACACTACAAATAACATCTATATAGCCATTCAAAGAATTCGCATAAATTCAAATTATCGCGCCAAAATAAGAAAATCATGTTTATTTAAACAAAGAACAAAAATATATTAGAAAATTGACAATAAACTAAACTGTGAATAAGCAGTAGAATAAAATGTACAATAAATTAATTTTTTTTAGATGAATAAAACAGTTTTATAAAAATATTACAAATTTCATGAGATAGTATTAGTAATAATAATAATAGTTATCATTATTATTAGTAGTAGTATTAGTAGTGGTATTCTTTAATGAAACAAATGTTCCCTTTCATTGTGCTCCCAAGTCAAATGTAGAAAACTTAACTCTCATTCCTAATAATATTTTCATTCAGGAAGGAATGAGAGACAAAATCAGGGGGTGGTAAGGGAATAAAGGAACAGAAGTAGTATTACTGTTACCAATAAATTCAGTTGTTTTTTTTCATTGTTCTGTTATTTATTTCATTGAACATTTGAAAAAAATGTAGAAAATTCTCACCCGAACTCCACCCACTTTTCAAACATTACATAAACAATAAGTATCACTGCAACATCTCCCTGTCGTTTTCTTCATAATATCAACACAAATACATGTGTACACAGGAGACAGTAATAGTTGTTGGTGGGGTAGGTGAAGAAATGCAATAATAGCTTCGGGAAAAATTTGTCACTATAGCAACTAAATCAGTGAATGATAAATCAAAAAAGTAGAAAGTATTTTTTTCCTAAAAAAAGAGAAATTTAAGAATGAACAATTTATTTTAGAAACGAATTATCTATTTTTTTGTTTTGTTTAATTCAAATGACATATTTTAATGCAGATTGTTATTTATTTGCATACTTTTATATACAGTAACTTAAGTTTCGTATGTATAAACATGTTTACACAAAATAAAATCATCAGTAGCCGAATTTATATTTTTAAAAACATTTGGTAATCATCAGATGTTACTTACTTATTTAGTTTTTTTCAGCAAGTGGGAGAACTACAGAAGCATCATTCTATTTGCAAAACCAGGAAATGGCTTCAACAAAGTTTTGCTCAGCAGAACGAAAGATTCCGTAAACATCCAACTTCGAAATCAGCAGACTAGATTCCTCAAGGATCGGACATTTAGAGATCAAATGGGGACGCTATGGATAATTTTGGAACAACCTTTTGAGTGGAATTCACCACTACACATCACCTTTCTCGACTAAAAGAAAGCACCTGACAGCATGGACAGGATCACAGTATGGAGGATTTTTCGAAAATATGGCGCGACTTAGAAAGCAGCCACCATCACACGGAATTATTATGATGGATATAACTGCAGGATCGCGCATGTAAGACAGCTCATACACTCATTCCAAAAAAAGCTGCTTACTTACCATATCTTTACCTCCAGGCGATCGACAGGATTATGAGGACGTCAGAATCTGAGAGGAAGCATGGGATACAGTAGAAAGTTAGGATCAAGCTGGACGATCTGGACTTCGCAGATGATTTAGTCCTTCTATCCTATAAGCAACAAGCACGAACCAAACCACACTTGATGCAGAAGCTCTGGAAGATGTAGAAACCCTTACATACCGAGCCAGAATCATTGATAAACAGAAGGGATTCGATGCAGAAATGAAGAGACTGATTAACAAATTAGGGGTAGCATTTCTGCGATCGAAGAATATTTGCAACTCAAAACAACTATCAACCAACACCGAAGTCAGAATTTTCAATAGGAACATCAAAACAGTTTTATTGTATTAAGTGGAATATTGGAGAACTATGAAAGCCATCATCCACAAGATCTGGGTTTTTATTAATAGTTGCTCACCCGCTCAACCGCTGGTCATACAACATCAACAACAACCTACTGTGAGAGAGATAGGAAAACATTACAGAAAGCATACAACTGCATCACAAGGCAAGACATAATTTGGAACCCTCAAGATCAAAGGAAAAGAGGTAGTTCAAGGAAGGCGCTTCGTAGAGAATTGGAGACAGACATGAAGAGAATGAATAGGAATTATTCAGAACTAGAAAAGAAGGCTGAGGACAGAGTGGGTTGGAGAATGCTGGTGGATGACCTATGCTTCATCAGAGGTAACAGACGTAAGCATATAAGTAAGTAAATTAAGAATCATCAGAATAAAATCTAACATCTCGGAATCAATTCATTTTTATCATATATTTTATTTGTAACGATTCAAAGATTACATGAATTGTTTTTCTTATTGAAAAGAGATCGATCACTATACATCTTTTATCATAAATGGTCTGAGATTAGTGAAATCATCCGAAAATATTTTTAAGCTTAAATTCAGTGTTTGGGTATGAACGACAGATTATTGAATTCGTACTTCAACTGAACTTAATTGTTATACTCAATGACTCATGAATAACCCGATATTAAATGTGAATGTTATATTAAACATTTTCAATTATTTTCTTGAACGAAATCGCGTGTACTTTAGTTCTGTCACCTTAATGTATTGATAAAACAGAGAATAAATTAAACGGGTGGAATATTTCTGACTGAGCTACTTTACAGTAATTCAATTTGAAATGATTTAGATTATTACACATTTGAAATCATCAATCAATTATTATAAGACCACTATTAGGAACCTGGAAGCATTGGACAGTCTTTCCGTCCTGGTGTGGGACTCACTAGTGACTAGCTTCGTGAGGAAATTCTCGGAGTTCTAGTAGAGAAGACGTGACCAGGGGGGTTCAACCCTGTCGGGTGTAGTCAGTAACTACCAAAGGCAAACGGGTGAGGTCGCGCGGGATCCTTAGACTAATCAAAGGTATTAACAGCGCTGGACGCCGGCCCAGTGAGTGGTCCAGAGGTTAGGCGTTCGCCCACGAGATCGAAGGTCCCGAGTTCGAATCCTGTGAGGTGTAGGAGTCATGGAGGTGCACCAATATTATTCAAGGATTTCCGAAGGAGGAAACACAAGCTGAAGGTCAACCTAAAATTCGAAATTTCAGAATAAAATTACAAAATTGAACCTTTTCCAAGTGAGTTCTGAGGATCTAACATCCCCAACACAAATAAATCATCAAAAAATGTAATCAGACTTCGCTTTATTATAATAAATTAACATGACCAATCCATATTTTTTTAGTTTATCATATAAGTAGGTTATTAAGTAATATGTCAGTAACTACTATTTAAAGATAATTAAATTATACAACATAATTAAAGAGTGATTTACATTTTTTGATATTTTTTCTTCTATTTCAATATTAGACAATTTAATTAACATGACAAAATAGTATTTTTTTTAAAAATATAAAAAACTAATTTACTTGTTTGAATAAAATAATAATTTCATAAGCATGATATTATCTATTTCAAATTGAAATTTGAATGAGGTAATATTTGAAAAATTCTCTTTTGTTTTTTCAATTATGTCAATTGTTAACTTATCTAGTCATCTAAAATATTTAATTTATTGTAGTGTAAGATTAAATCAGCATAGTATACTACTGTTTTCACTATATATATATATATATATATATATATATATATATATATATATATATATATATATATGCATTAGTATTCTTGTCAAAAGTAATTTATAGAGGTCAGGCCTATTAATTTAGTGAAAAAATATAGGTGAAATAATATATTTTTTTAAAAAAAATAACATGGTTAAAATATACATTTAGTTTGTTAAACATAAAAAACACTGAGATTTTGTCACAAAAATTTTTTTCTTATGACCTTAGCTAATGTAACAAAAATGAACACAGTTTGTTTTTTGTGTCATCCAGTTTTTAGCAGACCGCCAAAATGAACTAAAATGTGTCAGATTATCATTTTTTTGTTTTAGAAAAGAAAAAAAAAGAACTACTAATTATTTTGTTCAATTTAAACTTTAACGGAAAAATGAATACATTGAAAGGTTTAAACAAACATTGCCCACCCTAAACCATTTCATATATATACGAGCAATTTTTTTGTTTAAGATAAGTACATACATCATTCAGGACTGAGTTAGTAGTTTACGCTTAAGTCTAAAACAAGGGAAAAAAATTTGCAACAAATTAACTTGTCTACCATAAATGAAATAAAATCCTGATAAAATAATGATAATAACGAAGTAGATCCAGGTGTGGATACGTTAAATGAGATAAAGAGATGAGGATGACAAGGAGGGCGTGAATAATACCCACACATACACACACACACAGTGTGTCTAATTATACATTTAGTCATAATTTTTTGATCTGTCATCAACTAGATTTACAAATATTGATGCTGTGTTTATCATAAAAGAAAAAACCTTCTTTTAAAAGGCTTAACTTGAAATTTATCTATAACAATAATAGAGATATGTGTTTCTCATTAGGGCTCACTGGTGTATTTGATCTTTTTAAAAAAAATGAACGAATTTCTCTTTAGAATTATTATAAAAAGCAATCATAGATGGGGCTAAAGGCAGGAAATGGCATTAAGTGATCTGTTAAGCAAAGTAAGAGAACAGTGTAGACATGACAGACACATAAAGAGATTGTGTTTACTTTTTTGTTCATATTCATCATTAAAAATGCCTACAGGTGATGGATGATAAGCCATTATTACCCTTTAACACACAAATGATTACGTAAGTATTCACAAATCCAAATTTACAAAAAAAGACAGACAATTTAATTTTCCTATTGAAAAAAAAATTGGGGATTATTCACATTGATGAAGAGAATTTCGACTAGACAAGCTAAATTAAAACGTAAACAAATAGGAATTAAAAGATTAGTTCAAATGAATTGTTGAAAAAAATTTTTTCTCTTCATTCAGTCAATGTTTATGTGTAATGCATATAAATTATTTTTCCGCAAAGTTGTACTTTTCCACCAAAGTGTCACTTTAGATAAATGGGATGAAATGTTGTTTAAATCTGTTAAAATTCTAACTTTTTGTCTTAAAAGATAACGAATAAGGAAAATTCACTTTAAACATGAATATATGTCTTGGTTGAAGTAGGATTTTCACAGTTTAAAATTATGAACTGAGAGCTTAACTAGAACTCTATTGAAAACCTGGAAGCATTAACTGACTGTTTCTCCGCATGGGGACTCCTCAGTAGTGCACATCCACAATCTCCTACAACGGAATCGAACACAGAACTTTTGCACTCACACCTCTAAACTGTTGAGTCAGTATCCAACGGTGTTGATGTTTAGTTTCAATAAGTCTAAGATATTGCGTGACCATTATTCGTTGTCTTTAGTGGATAACTGTCTCATATTCAACTAGTTAAGAATTCAACTCTTAAAATACTACAATCATCTTCAACCTTCTAGGATATACACATACAGAATACTCTATATGAGATTAAGATCCAAAAGTTAAATTATTCTTCAGTTTATGGTTCGTACTGTCATCAAAATATAAAATACTTTTCACAAGAATATTATTCAATTATAAAACAAGTAACAAGTAAGTTTGATAATCAGATCTTAATCTTATGAATAGACTAATCACCTAAGACAAGTAAATATTATAATAAAAACAAAGATTTTTAATATAAAAGTGAATATTTCAAAACTAAACTAAATTAGTTTCAGATTTCAATATAAAATTTGAATACTGAATTGATCGTTTTTCAATGTTTTATAAATTAAAATGATCACACTGACTCCCATATTTAGATAATGTGAATTCCATTCACAGAAATACCCCTAAAAGAATGAAGCTCTAATAAGTGATTAAGACAGAAGTCCCATGTTAATTGGTTGGAGTCAGTTAGCAGAAAACTCTGGACCTAGATTTTATTCTGGTTGACATCGATTTGCAAGGTGTATCTAGGGGAATTGGTATTAACTAATGAGATTAGAAGCCACTTCAATTAATTTCACAATTTCATATGTTACTCTCAAACTATTTGGCTAGTAACTGATTTCTTGTGATATTGAAACATTTACAATTGACTGATCACTGAATGATGACCAATATCCTTTAGAGTTGATCAAAATGTCTTTGATCAAACTGTCACAGGACCACTAGTCCATGTTCGCGCTGATTGTAACGGTACTAAATTAGTGAATTTTATAAACTGATTAGTTACATAAAAAGGAATGATGATCATGATGACGATGACCGAGGGTTAGACAACTTGTATGTACACACGTCCAGTGCGTCCAGGTTTCTAATGGCGGTCATCTAACAATGATTGATTGATGATTTCAAAAGTGTAAAAACTCAACCCTCCAAAACTCTGCCCCAAAAGATCGTAACAGCGCTCACTAGTGACTAGCTGCGTGAGGAAATTCTCGGAGTTCTATTTGAGAAGACGTGACCAGTGGAGTTCAACCTTGTCGGATGTAGGCAATAACTACAAAAGACAAATGGGTGAGGTTGCGCAAAATCCCTAGATCAATCAGAGTTAGACATAAACACCGTCGGATGCCGGCCCAGTGGTCCGATGGTTAGGCGTTCACTCACAATACCGAAGGTCCCGGGTTCGAATCCTGCGAGGTGCAGGAGTCGTGGATGCGCACTGCCACTGATGAGTCCCATACCAGGACGAAACGGCAGTCTTTCAGTGCTTTCAAGTTTCTAATGGTGTTCTAACAATGATTGACTGACTGATGATTTCAAATGTATAAAAAACACAAACCTCCAAAACTCTGCCCCAAAATAACTTGTATGTATACTAAGAAAAAACCATCCATTTCTTAAGGTGAACAAATATTAAGTGCTATTTTTTTAAAAATAAATAATATTTGCACGCCTAACTGTTAGTGTGTTTATTTATTATTTTGCATATACACATGGTACACTGTGTGTATGTATGCATGTATGCAGTATGGTTATCTTAACATTCACTTATTATTAATGGAAAAATTGTTTTATTTTATTTTTAAAAAGAAAATAAAGTCAAATGATCAACTGGGTGGTCGTTGTTTGTTTATTTACTTACTTATTTAATGAATTTCACTTTAACATTCCACCTCACCCTGACAAAAGAAAAACAATGTAGAGAAAAAAAGTATTTTCTTTTTCCTTGTTTCTACATTCTGGCATCAACCCCCGAGCTTCGCTTGCATTTTCTGTTGCATTCTCGTTGTATTTTTCTCTTCACATTCCTTCTCTTTTAGTTTTTCTACCTGGAATCTGTCATTGTCACATAAAGTTGGTGGAACATTTTAAAATTTACGGAAATTATGTAAGCGAAATGAAAATATGTAATAACAGTTTTGATAAAACCAAAATAAAATAATAAAAAATAAAGAATATGACGTTGATTATTTTTTTAAGAAGAAAGCTTGTAGAAAAAAAAGTATGTAACATGAAAAGTGGTTTTTCACACTAACAAATGAGTTGAGTAAATAATAATAATAATTAGGTTTATTTTGTTGTATGATTTTGTTTCTGCCCGATATTTTCAAGTTCCTAATAGAGGTTTAGGTTAGATCACTTCGTGAATTATTAGATAACTGACCAAGTCATTTATGTTTTATGATGTTGTAACTGTCAATCAGCAACAACAACAAATCCGATTTCAGAAGAGGAAGAAGGTAGGAAAAAGTACTGCACGTGGATAGGAAAACATTACAGAAAGCATACAACTGCATCACAAGGCAAGACATAATTTGGAACCCTCAAGATCAAAGGAAAAGAGGTAGTTCAAGGAAGGCGCTTCGCAGAGAATTGGAGATAGACATGAAGAGAATGAAGAGGAATTAGTTAGAACTAGAAAGGAAGACTGAGGACAGAGTGGGTTGGAGGATGCTGGTGGGTGGCCTATACTCTATGAGAGGTAACAGACGTAAGTAACTGTGAATGGTGACACCACTTAATCCATATTCAGTCATAAAGTGTAAGAATAATTCATTATGAAGCTGATTTCCCTAATAATATTAAATCTGTTAATTATCCCATTGTTAAGAAATGTTAAACTGTGCAAAATATCAGTTCTGTTTAATGGTAGATTTACCAAAAAAAACATACTGGAAGTTTCAAATTATACCCTTTCTGACTAGTTATATTCATTTTTATCGATTGAATTTTCAATAACTAAGTGATATTAATTCCTTATAACAAGTGTTATAGTCAATCTATTCTAAGAATCTTTTTATAATACCTTATCATATAAAATGAATCGCAAATTATTATCTAACATCTTAATTTTAAGGACAATAATTAGATATCAATCCTACAAAAGGTTGGTTGTGACCCGAATAGCTCAACAGTTACATATAAACCTGTCGATATCATATGCACCTATGAATTAGCGAAGGTTTATGATGTCGTAATAATGATAATAGCGAGGTTTTAGTTTTTCTGAAGCTATATTGCTGTAATTTGTTGAATTCCTAAGTATATAAATAAATAACACTGTGAAATTGTGAAACTTGAGATACCTACTATTATCATATGATTTATATGTGAAATAGTAGTTACCCTTATGATCTACTTCTAACTTCGAATACTGAAGTGTTGAAATGTTATTGGTTACTTCGTTATTACAGATGAAGTTACTAAATGACCTTAACTAGACTACCACTGAAAATCTGGAAGTACTGGACAGCTGTTTCATCCTTGTATACGATTTTAACTTTCAGGTGAAATTCCCACAATCAGATTCATAAATGAAACCGTTTACTGTTTTCAAGTTTTCAGTGCAGATCTAGCTAAGATCAGTTCATGATTTAAAATTCGAAAATAATACAACCCTTACAAATCCTCTTATGCTAACCTTAATCCTTAGTCAATTGTTGTTGCATTTGTTGTGGTAATAGTGAGAAAAACAATGTTAGCAATTTAAAGTTTAGTTTGATTTTGAACATTATTCTACTGAATTGTTTCAGAAGTTGTATGTTTTTTTTCTACATTAGTTTTAGAATTACTACTTAAAAATGATGACTGATTAGTTTTTGTCATCACAGATATATATATATTTGTAAAAGCCTACATTAATAACTATGACCAATCAATCTCTAATGATATATTTACACCATGAACTGATTGGCTTTTAGTTACGAGTCTCCTAATCGTTAAACGAATGGGCTGTTATCTGGATTAAGTAACTTAGACAGCAAAGTTTTCGAGTTGAGCTTGATACTCAATCTAAACATCAACACAGAAGTTCAGGTACTTCTACATAAAGAATCCCCGATTAGCAGAAAAGGACATCCTGAATTCCTCTGTTTGCCTCAATTTATATATATATATATATATATATATATATATATATATAAATGAATATGCATAGCCTGTGTATGACTCAATATTTATTGACAGCTCGGACATTTATTATTATTATTATCATTATGATTTTAATCTACTAAAACACACAAATAAGTTAATAAGTTTGAATTTGAATATCGAACGTAACAGCTGTAATCCTAACAAGTTTACACAAAATGTTGACTTGTGAGTAAATTGGATATTTAATCATTTTTGAACAATATAAACTATAAATTAAAAAAAGTAGAAACATATTATGAGTGATCACTATCATATGAACATATAATTTGTTGACTAGTTTCATCATTTCCTAAGTTCATTGTCATTTCACAGCTTCACCAACAAAAAAAACTAAAACAGAACCATCATGAATTATCTTGATGTGGAAATGAGTTCACAGACAAAAATCAAAAGAAAAAGTCTTGAACAAACTGTATATCACGGAACTAATTTATTTCAATTAGGATTGTTCAGAAAAGAAATTGAACTAATCTATCACAAATTCGTAAATAAATGTGTCTGTCAAATATTGAAATAAAAAGAAAGAGCTAGATTTCAACATATGAGGACTAATGAAATAAGGCTCGACCAAATAGCGAAAAAAAATATATCTACTTTTCAAACAAAAAAACCGACTGACAATAGTACAGTTTGACAAAACTCTGACAGGTGGTGGTCTAGATTATCTTGTCTTCAAAACTCACTTCCTTCTACAATTTGATCTGAATTATGAAAGAAACATTAAAAAATAACATAATTTTTTTTTAAGAAAAAAAGGGTAACAGATCTGTTGCACAAGGGAGGGGGCGGATGTACACAAGTACTACAGTGTATCACATTCTGAACAAATCCATGACATTTACTTTTTACATTTGATCAAGAAAGATTCGCCTTTTTCTTTTCTCTGTTTAAATTGTCAGAAAAAAACAAAACAAAACTGGCTTTTCTGATATATATCCAATGCAAAATAAACAAAACCGAAATTTTCTTTTTCTCCCAATGTAGAAAACACCAATCTACCAAATAGGCTTCACTGTTATAATTTTGTATCATAAATAAACTTGTCTAAAAAGTGAAAAAAAAGAGATGAAGATGAAGATTTTCAAAAACATTTTACCACCCACCATTAACTGTCAATATGAACAGAACACGCAACAATGACACACAAGTACTAAGAAAAAAAATTACAGCATCAAAAATACCACCAGATTTGATTTATTCATTTACATTTACTCATTTATAATATACACACCAACAATATGACACAAAGCAAATGCTGAAAGACAAACAGCACAGGATGAACGATGGATGGTAGACAGGTTAGAGAGAGAGACAATATGTAACAAACATCATTGATCATAGATCATCAACACAGAAATGTTATACAGTAAGATCTTGTTGTTGTCATCTCATCAATATTTGTTGTTACTGGTAATAATTTATCAAAATCAAAATATTTATGACTTGATATTTAGAAATCATCATCATCATCGTTCAGTCAGAAAACTGAGATAAAAAAAAGAAAGGAAAAGAAAGGAAAGGAAAGGATTACAAGGAATAAATTTGATACAAAGGAAATAGGCAATCATTATGATATTTCAGTGATAATTCAGTGTTATGATTATTATTATTTATTTTTCAAAAGAAATAATTTATGAAATTTTTTTTTGATATTGGTAATATTACTTTGTTGGGAATTTTACAAATACCATACATAATTAAGTTATTGAATAATATCAGTTGATGATTGCATTTTTTTTAGTAACATTTTGTTTCAATTCAATATTTATTTAATATTTCCATTATTTCAATAAGTCATATATATACATATATATATATATATGTATATATATATATATATATATATATATATACATACATATATATTTGCATTACGGGGTTGTGAAGATTGTTAAGTTACACATATTTGAAACCATGAATCGATCAATGCTAGACCACCATTAGAAACCTGGAAGCACTGAAAGACGGCCTTTCCGTCCTGGTATGGGCCTCATCAGTGGCTGTGCGCATCCACGACTCCTGAACCTCACAGGATTTGAACCCAGGACCTTCGGCATCGGTACTGGTCAAAAATGTGTAACTTAACAATCTTCACTAGTGACTAGCTTCGTGAGGAATCTTCTCCGAGTTCTAGTGGAAAGACGTGACCAGCGAAGTTTGATCTGTTCGGGTGTAGACAGTAACTGTCAAACACTGTGTATGAGGTTGCGCAACTCCGTGATCTGATCAAGTAAGACGGTTAGGCGTCCGCCTACAATACTGAAGGTTTTTGGTTCGAATCCTGCGGGGTGCAGGAGTCGTGGATGCGCAGTGCCATTGATGAGTCCCATACCAGGACGAAACGGCCGTCCAATGCTTCCAGGTTTCTAATGGTGGTCTAGCATTGATCGATTCATGGTTTCAAAAACATATATATATTGTCAAATGATATTTGTAAACAAAATTGAACTAATTCAATGGTTTCAATATTAATTGATAACTAATGATAATGAAGAATAGATAAGGCAATTGATTGGAAAATGTTTGTTTGATGAAATGAAAACAAAATTTCTCCTATTCAGCCAATAATATGCAATCATGTCTGGTAGAATAGTTCATGTTCATTGAATGAGTTTTGGATTTCAGAAAAATACGTCAGTTTTTTTTGGGGGGGATTTATTATGATAAATTACAACTTCTAATTATTTGACTGGAAGTGTATTATTTTCTGATAACAATATTTAGGATCGGTTGGTAATTGCGAAAAAAGGATGAACTGAAGTTTGTACTGTTAATATTCAAAAAACATAAATAAGCGAATAAAACATTGAATGAGTAGAAAACTGAATTGACAGTTGAATTGAAATCTTTTCGTGATACATATAATTATAATCCATGAAATATATAAATTCGTATTTACTCACTGAAAACAATGGATAGTGGTCGCGCAGTACAGTAGATTGGTTGAAGTTCAACACTAACATCATTGGATGTCTACTCATTGGTTTAAAGACTGAGATTTCCAGTTGCGAAATCGAAGGTCCTGGATTAGATTCTCCCTCCTGGGGTCATGGATGAGCGCTGCTGACGAGTTCCATACTAAAACGAAACGGTTTTCTAGTGTTTCCAGCTTACTTACAGTAGTCTAACAATGATCGATTAATTGATTTCAATGAGACTGAATCATTTTTACAATTCTATAATGATAATTTATTGAATTTAAAGATTATTTCATATTAAACTGTGAAGGGTGGAAAATTTCTAGAAAATAAAAATCCACTTTATACCATACAAGGCAGAAATAAAAGAAATTTAAGCTGTCGAACGCAATGTGAGATCATTTAGTTACTTAATAAATAACTAGTGTATGATTTCAAACACATACATCTGAAATGTATTATGTTTAGATTTCTAAAAAAAAGCATCTACTCAAAATGCTTATCAATGTGTGATGAAATTTTAATTTTCATCATAAATCAATGATATTTATTGTCATCAAATCAATAATTATGAACATTTACAAGCACAGTAATTATATAAGCTCTTTTTAAATATTGTCAGATCAATTTATTTGATACATTCAATTTTGATCTACTATTAAACTAAAAATAATAATAATACTTTTCTAAAAACTGCTATTTTATAATTTGTAGTAATGAAATTTATACTTTTTATCAAGATAATATTCTATGCATGTAACTTATATTGTCAAGGTTCTACAGAAAAATGACTTATAAGAAACACCATTTTCCTCAAGATAACTACTGATCAGCATTAACTAACTGAGTGTTGTCAATTATTTAATGTTAAGTAAAATACACTAAAATGTAATCATTTAATTGACCTATTGATCACTTTGATATTAAATATGCATTAGTTAGTAGACCTTATGACATTATTTTTTATGAAACGATAAATTAATGTTTACGATGGATGCCGTTTGCGTTGTTAGTTATACAACAGCTCAATGTGATGTCAATAAAAAAATAAATCAGTGTCAAAGCTTTTTTTATCATGACATGATATCAATCGAAACACTACTAGAAAACATGGATGTACAATTTACATGGACCATTGTTGATTAGAAATCCTCAGTGATGCTTACTTACGAGCTGATAATGAATAGAACGAGATACCTCTAGGTCGTTAAAAAATGATATCAGACTATTCAGTCTTCTATCAACTTCACCTAACTAAATCACTCTTGATGTAGATGCCTTGGAGGACGTTAACATCTTTACATATCTGGGCAGTAACATCGACAGTCAAGGTGGATCCGATGCACATGTGAGGGCGCGGATCAGCAAAGCAAGGGCTGCATTTCTACAATTGAATTACATCTGGAACTCCAAACGACTTTCAACCAAAACTGAAATCTGGATTTTCAATACAAATGTCAAGACAGTTCTATTGAATGGGGCGGAAACTTGGAGAACTAACTAAGCCATCATTCAGAAGATACAAGTATTTATGAACAGTTGTCTGTGCAAAATACTCCGGATTCGTTGGCCAGACACCATCAGCGACGACCTACTCTCTGAGAGAACAAACCAGATTCCAGTGGAGGAGGATATCAGGAAGAAGCGGTGGAGGTGGATAGGATACACACTTCGAAAAGCATGTAACTGCGTCACAAGACAAGCCCTTGCTTGCAACCCTCAATGTGAAAGGAAAAGAGGAAGGCCAAATAACTTATTACACCGGGAAACGCAGACAAATATGTAAAGAATGAACAAATATTGGACAGAACTGGAAAGGGAAGCGCAGGATAGATCAGATAACCAGTTTAAGATTACCACAAAAATCCATAATTCTAATCTGGGATTATTCAGTAATACCTGTTACTTAGATCTGCTTTCATCAGTTTACATCATTTTACATTGAAAATTATCGTTAAATGAAGCAATCCATTACAAAATGTTTTAGAGTTTATTATCATTAGGAAATAATACAATTTGGTAAATAATTGAAAATAAAGGTTCAATAGAGTCCTGATTAATCTTACTACCCGAGTGGGAACCTATATCTCCATCAAAACTTAACAGCAGAGTTTATAATCCTTTTGCACTGATAGGCTCATTATTTCCAACTTTATTCATTCTGAACTCTGGAATAAATCTCTAATATACCTATATATACAAACGTTAATATTTATGAATCTTTATGTATCGGTCATTATTAGACTACCATTAGAAACGTAGAAGCATTGGACGACCATTTCGTCCTAACATAGGTCTCACCAACAGTGTGCGTCCATGACAGCGGGAATCGAACCCGGGACCTCTGATGCTGTATATGAATGCATTCAATGGTGTTAATGTCTAACTACGATCAATTCCTGATCTTTACATTTAAACAAATACACAAACAAATTAATTATGTTTTAATTTATTTATAGTAAGATAACTTAAATCATTTTATAAAAATAAAAATAATAATTTATGAGAGTTCAATGATTTTCACTTACCAAAAAAAAAATTAACATGTTTTTTCTCTGTTTCAATTTTAATCATACCAAATTTAAAATACTTCCTGTTTAAACAAATTAGTAAATAATTTTTTTTAAAAACAAATGGATTCATTAAATCTTCAACAAAAAAAAACTTAATTATTTAAATCAGGTGTTGTTTACTTAAAAAAAAATTGACATCAATGTACACAAAGTGATTTTAATGATTTTTCATGAATTGTAATCTGCGATCTTCACTCACCATAATAGCAGAAGTGAAAGTGAATCTATAAATTCAAAGATGAGGTTAAAATAACTTACTTATTATCAGACAAAACAAGAATGTAATTCAATTCTTGATTTATTGAAATACCAATCGTGATATCGTTTAAGAACCATTTACTTGTTTAAAATATGACGATGATAACAGTGTGCAACTGACGACTAATGTATTACACATGTCACTAGATCTAATAGAGAAAAGATCTCATTCTAATAAAAAGATATTTGAAAATGCTTTTTTTCCAACTCGAAGAATGGTTATTAGTCTACAGGACGAAAAAAATTACAATGAGATTTTAGAAATTACTAATAATGGTAACAGTTAGAAAAATCGGAATATATTATTGATGAGCATTAGTTAGTCTCAAGTTAAATATTCTGTATATGAAAACAAAAAGGCAAGTATTATAACATTGTCCAAAACTCTTTTTAAAGAAGCGCATTCAAATACCGAGATGATGATCATTCTGTTATAATTATAGTAAAACACTCATACCAATTTTTAAAATGTGATCAACATTAGAACAGTGATCACACAACTAGACTTTGAAGCATAGACGTAGGCAATGATTCTTATAATTAGCTGTATTCATTGGAATTTTATATTCTCTGAGCTTCTTATGGTTGGGACTAAATGGGTTCAAAAAGCTCTTATTCTACTAAAGGTTCTCATAGTGAATAACTTAGGTCACATATGTTATGAAACAAAATAGCAATAAAGTTTAGTAATCGTTACTGAAATCAATGATCTTTTGTTTAAATTTGATCATAAATATGTTCTTAACGATGCTAATAGTCATATCCGAATGTTTAACGACTAATTATCCACCTGAAGGTCTGCTAGTCAAAGATACAGTATTTTGTAAATAAAAACACTGACATTATCTCAGGTTCGTTAGATAGTTTTATCAAACATGTATATGACGTCTATCAAGTTCTCAGTGGTTTCATGACTACTATGTACGTATGTACAGTGTAAGGTTATAAATCGAAATGTCGAATATTTTGTAATGTATGGTATTATGAGTATGAGAAGGCACACGTTATCGACATTCCTTTCTTTATATACATCAGTCTAGTGAATGTACCTCGTACATCGTACCATTAGCTTCGAATCTTTATTCACACATAATCCTATCGTTAAATGAATGATATCGGTTTGTTAACTATTTTATAAATGTCAATCAATTTAAGTGGTTGAATTGTGTTCTTCACCATCTAGAACAACTAAAATTCACTGATTCAATCACTAAGCCTTCAGCTTCTAATACCAAAATTAATACTACATTCTATTTAGCTGTGTTTAGTGTAATGCGGCAGTAATACATCTATCAATTAAACAGTGAATGTTATTCACGACCTTGTACAGAAACCTTCAATCATTTACCAAGTAACAATAGCAGTTGTAAAATATCAATTGATCTCAAAACAACTGTAAAGTTTACAAGAGAATATTCACCTAACCTCGATGTGATGGTGCCTAAAGAAACAATAAGAGTTTCATGACTAAATTATCGAACTCAAAGAACAGAACACTTCTGAAACTTATCATTCTAAAATAACCAAAACAAATAATCTGTTTATCATATTGATTACTAAATAACATGTTTAATAATAATTGCATGTGTTTTTTGCTCGATTTCAATTGAAACAAATAATGGTTAAACAAATGAAAAGTATTGAAACTTGAATAAGTTTCATAATAACAATAGGAATAATATTTTATTATTATTATTATTAATATTACTATTCAGTTGAAGTGGTTAGTCTCGTTTTATGATTGAAATTAAATATTGTCTTAGACAGAAAATAAAAAGAACTTGATCAATGAACAAGGAAATTTATTGGTTTCTTTTGTTTTCATCATTCACCTGTTACCCTTTTTATTGTATAAACAGTTGTTACCTGTCTACAAATTATTGTTTTTTTTCTTTTAAAAACAAAAAAATGAAAAGATGTGGATTTCTCACTTTTATTTTTAAAAAAGCACATTGTTCTGTCCCAGTCTCTCTCTCACAGTTCCTCTCACCCTGTTAACTGTTTGTTCGCTCATACTGTTGTATCTTATCACTTGAGTCGAGTCAAGTCGAGTATTGATAAGGTTTAGTCAACATTATATGCCCATATTATTGAATTATCTAATATATATATATATTGATGTAGAAGAGTTGTTATGCTATAATTCAACCAGTTATATTCTACAACATGTATGACTGAAATCCAACTTATTGTTATGACACAATTATTACAAATAAACAAGGTAAACTAAGGTTTTTCGTTTGTTTGTTTTTTGGAGAATTTTTTTCACACACAAATACATACATATTTCATTAGACAATATTCGAAGAAAGGTTTGTTTTAAAAGAAAAAAAGTCGAAAAACCAAAAAAACAAGAAAACAAAAGCAATGAAATGACATCGTCAACGACAAGGAAAAAAAACTGTCATAACAATAGAGAAAAAAAGATGTAAAACAAAAGAGAATGAAATAGACAATAGCAACTGAACAATAATTGCTCAGTATCTATCAACAGTCTCTGTTTACTGCTCTCTCTCTCTTTGTGTGTGTGTGTCTTTCTCTTCACTTTCCAACATGTTATATAAACCGAATGATAAAAAGTAAATTCAGTTGATCACAACAAGTGGAAATAATAAATAACTTGAAATATTGATTTTACTAAATGACACTATTGTTAATATTATTATTACTATTATTAATATTATTATACTTATTCAATTGTTTGTAGTAAATATGTTGCAAGAATAATATCTATGATAGCTTACAACAGTATAACGAGTCCAATGTTTTTCCAATGTAAATATTATTTAATGAAACGACAGATTACTGAAAAAAAGATAGATAAATTCCTTTTTTGATAAGAATGTAGCATAAAACTTGAATCTCATCACAGTTTAAATTATTTACTTCAGTATTAACCAGTCTAGTGTTTTGTTAATTTAAACTGAAAGATATTTTAGTTACATATATATATATATATATATATATATATATATACTTAATAAAGAGTTAGATCAAGGCACATACTGTTCCGAGAATTGAAAACAGACATGAAAAAAAAAGACAGAGTTGACTGAGGAATACTGGTCGACAGCCTATACTCCAACCAGAATCCAGGTAGGCTACTGTGAACCGATTGTCCCAAATGTACCAGCAGGAAGTCTTGATATAGCGTAGAAAGTGTATTCTACAAACACCCAGCCAGCAAACAATCAATTCAAGCACTCAAATTGCGTTTATTTATACTCTATAGAGACGTCCTTGGGAAAGTCACAAAAAAAGTACACTAACATAACACAGTAACCAATCATAGCCAAGGCTATTCCTGGTGAGAAATGTGATCTCAAGGTCAACTGATCGGCCCATGAAATAAAACCAAAATAAAGATATTCTGGGGATCTAACATCCCCAACAAAAAGTATTTATACAGGTTCTACTATAAAAATTTAATAGATTATCAAATAAATAACTTATTGATTTCCAAGTATTTGTGCGGTTTATTTGACTAATTATTATGTTTCGCACAAAAAGAAACAACACTTATTATTATATGATATTCTATCAAATGTATGTCATATAAAACTGTATGACAAAACAATAAATTTGCATTACGGGGTTGTGAGGATTTTTAAGTTACACATTTTTGAAACCATGAATCGATCAATGCTAGATCACCATTAGAAACCTGGAAGCACTGGACGGCCGTTTCGTCCTGGTATGAGACTCATCAGCAGTGCGCATCCACGACTCCTGCACCCCGCAACTCTGTGAATTAATCAAGTTAGACATTAACACCGTTAGATACCGGCTTAGTGGTCCTATGGTTAGGCGTTCGCGCACAGTAAAGAAGGTCCTGGGTTCGAATCCTGTGGAGTGCAGCAGTCGTGGATGTGCACTGCTGATGAGTCTCATACCAGGACGAAACGGCCGTCCAGTGCTTCCAGGTTCCTATTGGTGGTCTAACATTGATGGATTCATGGTTTCAAAAATGTGTAAAGCAATAAATTGCATAATTAGTTAAAATGTAAATAAAATAAAATATAATTTAATTAGCTGGACTAGGAATTTATTTCTCTAGAAGATATTCTTCATTTTTTATAACAAATAAAACAACAAAAAATCTATGATCAAAAATCAACAGTAATTTTTTTGATTCTTAGACATGTCCAATAACCCTGAAAAGCTGGAAAATTGTTTAAACTTACGCAGTTCAATTAAGGTGTTATAATAAATTAACAACAGTTAATTCTATGTGTCCATTCTTTATTTCATGACAAAAAGAGTGAAAGTAACTGAAATGTTCCAGTATGACTGAGATAGAGAGGTAAATTTATTAATACTGTCAAAATGAAATTTAACGGCTAAAAATTTTATACCTTCTCGATCAAGAAAATTTCAAATCATTATTTCTCATTTAGATGGATGTAATTTACGCTGACATAAATATCGTACATAGAGGATTTGGAAAACCTTCAGGTCAAACTAGCAATACACATGACTTCCAGAGAAGTAACTCAATTTGACCGCTCAGCAACAAAACGGTTTGTACTAAATCTGCTGATGTAGATTGTGATTTGGTTTTCGAAAATAAAGTAACACATCTCTTACAAGAAATAATTTTACTTGTAAATATATATATATATATATATAACTTTGTCTGCTCTGTCTACTGAATGCAATATTTGAATAGAAAAATTAAAAACAACCATAGAAATGTACAGATAAACTGTAAAGAAAACTATAAGTATCTAAGTAAAATCGAGTAGACATACTAAGTTAATACTGTTCAATGTCTCATTCAGTAAAAGATTTATAATATCTATGAGACTACTAATAAAATTGAAGATAGATAAACTACTGATTTCTAAGTAATACAAAGAAAATAGAGATGCGAAACATCTATCTGTTGAAATCGTAACTCAGTAGAAAGCTACAGAAAATTCCGTCTACAATATATTGTGTCAGATCCACCTTGTTTATCAATGATGCTGATCAGGAATGTAAAGGTTTCCACATCCTCCAAAGCATCTCTATCAAGTGTCATTTGGTTGGAGCATTTTGTGTTGTGTTGGAGGCGTATGTTGAGGTCTAATGCTGCAAAACCTGATGCTTTACTGACCGTATTCTCCTGCATTTTTGTGAGATAGCAGGGCTGGATCATCTGCGAAGTCCAGCTCAGCCAACTGTATCACAGATGTCCACTGTATCTACTGATTCTTCTGAGATGTTGACACCATAATCTAGTCAGCCATCAGAAGAAGGATAAATGATGAGGTTAAGCAATCTTTTTCGACACCTCTCTTAACTCGGATCGCTTGAGTGATCTGCTCTCCGTTCAGTTGGTTAAACCATACTTTCGAAGTACAGAAAAACTAGATAAATATGTAAGATGAGAAACTCTGAAAACCTTACAAATAATTAAATCATTTTGTATCGAAATTTACCATAATTTTAGTCACTAATTAGAAGGTTATCTAAAAATGGAGATAATTGGAGTTTCAATTTGTAAAATCTGGTTGAAATGGATTCATGCTCCAGTTCACTGAACAGAAAATATTTTCATAGTTTAGATATTATGTTTAACGAACATACATGCTGATAAATCTTTGTTGAAACGCAGAAAATATGTAAGATAGGTAGAGTAGTTGATCATAATATTATAAAGTTTATCATCCTCTAACAAACGGTAATACAAGTTGAAAAATATCTTCCTGATAAATGAATTTCTCCATAACATTCAATCTATCTCTTGTTAAAATATTGTTCAAAGAACAACTGTATGCCTCTTCAAAATATTGCTTGACGAAGAAATGTAATGAGATTTATCCATAACCTTTTTCAATGTTAAATAAATGTATGCTATCCAAAACTTCTTTGGAGGACGTTAACACTTTTAAATATCTGAGCAGTATCATCAACAGTCAAGGTGGATCCGATGCAGATGTAAGGGCTGCATTTCTACAATTGAATTACATCTGGAACTCCAAACAACTTTCAACCAAAAACAAAATCAGGATTTTTAATACAAATGTCAAGACAGTTCTGCTGTATGGAGTGGAAACTTGGAGAACTACCAAAGCCATCATCCAGAAGATACAAGTATTTATGAACAGTTGTCTTCGCAAAATACTTCAGATTCGTTGGCTAGACACGATCAGCAACAACCTACTGTGTGAGAGAACGAGCCAGATTCCAGTGGAGGAGGAAATCAAGAAGAAGCGGTGGAAGTGGATAGGACACACACTACGAAAGGCAACCAACTGTGTCACAAGACAAGCCCTCACACAGAACCCTCAAGGTGAAAGGAAAAGAGGAAAGCCAAGGAACACAGTACGCCAGGAAATGCAGACAAACATGTGAAGAATGAACAAAAATTCGAAAGAACTAGAAAGGGAAGCTCAGGACAGAGTTGGGTGGAGAAAACTAGTAAGGGGCCTATGTTCCATTGACGGTAACAGGCGTCAGTAAGTAAGTAAGTACTTTTGTTTTTTGTATTGAATACTGCATATTAGATTTTATTTTTGAATTAGAGATTTTATTCCAAATCATCATCACTATCCTGTATTCAAAGCAACGCTAAAACGCTGAGTTTATGGCAGGTAGTTGCAGACAATTCAACCGACTTAAAATAAATTCTTGTTATATATTGGAAATATCACCCATAAACTTAATCACAAAATTATTTACTGATTACTCATTCAACTGAACAAATAAGAATGAGTTCAACAGTTGCAGAGTGAAATCCATTTGGACTTACACACCACAATATAATATCATTAGGTAATCAACCTTTATATACGAACCGTATGCAACTCATTTGTCATATTTGTGTGTTCATTTCATTCTGCCTATAGTATTATGATCATTTCATATGATCAGTAACCCTTAATGACCTAATCTTATTTATTTTATCATCCTTAAGGTGATATACAAACACATTCACTCACATAAAGACATTATATCACCACTCATATACATACATTCACATACATAGATTTTAATGGATTTTTATACTTTAACAAAACAAAAAAAGGCGGTTGCTTTTAATACATAGGCTTAATTAGATTGGACAGTTCACTAAACCGAAATTTGGTTATTTTACTTGGTGACTCTAGTCAACAATCACATGCATCGAATCTTACTTATGTCATCACATTCCACTGAATACTTTATGTGCAAATATAATAATATAGGTTTAAATGAAAAATAGATATTCATCTTATCTTAATGTAAACACTAATGGATTTTCAAGTTTGTTGTGATCAGGTAATATAATTACATTTTAGCAAGATCGTGACATTTCCCACAACATAAATATATACATATATGGCCTTATATTAATAAAAATTATAAATAATTAGAAAAAGAAGTCTATAAAAGGTTAAAGGATACTTTATAAAAGATGAGAAGTATCTGATAAAAATATGTCACTATTTATTAACAAAATGAATAGCATACATTTTATACTCATGGGATTGAATCATACACACAGTTGTGTTTTTTTTTCTATTCACCTTTCGATTCGACAGATCACACTCTTCGATGTCTTCTTTGATTTTTCTCATCATTGAGAAATTCATGTTTATATGTACACACACACACACAAATACGCGCGCGCGCAAACGCGCGAAAGAAACAACAAGGGAGTTATATATCATTTTTTATCCTTTCGATAAAGGTATTTCAAATGAACTGAAGAATAAATTTATTAAATGAAAGTATGAGTTATCACCACTAGAAGACTAAACTTTACGATACATGAAAGTATTATGTCATGAAAATAGTTACATTTGACGAACTGTTTTACTCAATTCAGTGAATGCAATCAACCCACATTTTTATGTACTATGATGGTTATTAATTTTAAGTGTATTTAAGTGAGATTTAACCCTTATGTATAAGTTTCATCACAAGAAGAAGAAGTGAATTATTAGTAACTGTGTTGAACAATGCGAATTACCTAAATCGACTGACAATAGTCGCCTTACATCCGGTTCATTATAATTTAAGATATTAAATAATCAGAATATTGAGTTATACAGAAGAACTCTGTGAATATTTGTTTAATTTGAACAGAAATACAACACTGACTTACAGTTATACAAAGATGTTTATTTTGATGAAACAAAACGCAAGAAGAATTCATTATACAATTAAGAATGTATTGAGAATTACAACAAACAGAGGACAGAACTGAAAGGGACCACTTTACAGCCAATTTTGCGAAATTTCATACAAAGATAAGTAATTTTCATTACTAATATTACCTAGTCACATAGCAATCGGGTAACTTCCAGGCTGAAGCCCATTAGATTATAGCAATATGAAACCTCAGCTCAATACTGAAGACTTATAATTTAGGATATGAAAAACATCCAGTCATTTCAAGTTTTTCACTAGTCGTCTAGTTAAAGGCAGTCATTGTTGTAAAGGAAAAATAATGTTTTATTCAACATAACATCTAGATAGTTTCATTTAATCGACAAATGTTTAGAATTTTTATTCAAAACTACTGAACTTCTCCATCAATCATTGCTCAAATTTGACCTAAGATTATATTTATCTTTCGGGATAAGAGTAATTTGGCTATATATCGATTACTAGGTAAGATTTTACTTGAAATCATAGTAGCTAAACACCTACTCAGTATGAAAACAATGAAGTTTTACATAAAATTTGGAATTCAACATAGACTAATCAGCTAAATTGCCAAATGATGTGAGTTGTAGGCTGGATATTCTGTATCATTACTGTCTAGAGATCACTGATGTCTAGACACATATGAGAAGTTGATAATTTTTTTTTGTAATCTGAATTTTGTTTATATTAATAATTGAAGTATAATACTACTAGTCTTTCGACACTTATTTAAGTTATTTTCAACTAGAGTTATGAAGATTAGTGTTTTTACACATTTTAAATCATCAGTCAATCATTGTTAGACCATCATTAGAAACATGGAAGTACTGGACGACCGTTTCGTCCTGGTATGGGACTCGTCAGCAGTTGTTACTTCCACGTCTCCTGCATCCCACAGGGTTCGAATCCAGGACCTTCGGTAGTGTGAGCGAACGCCTGACTTCTGGATAACTTTTCCGGCCGGAAACGTCTAACTCTGACTGATCTAGGGATTCTGCGCGACCTCACCATTTGTGTTTGGTAGTTACTGCCTACACCCAACAGGGTTGAACTCCACTGGTCACATAAGTGCATTAACAAAATTTATGTAGTTGGAAATTCTGAAAACATTTAACTGTCAGTAATTGCCATTTCTTGTTTTTAACATACATCTAACATGAACTAACTAGGCTAAATAAAAGAGAATTAAATTTATTAAACTAAATAATCCAGAAGGATTAACTGTTTAATTAATAATAACACACTAATAATTGATAGATATAAATTTATCAGCAGTTTTGTTTTGATTGGCTACACTTGATCGATAATCAAAATGTGTTCATACATCTACATACATAAAATCATGATGTTACTGCCTACTTACTTGCTTACGTACTCCTGTTACTCCAAAATGAGGCATAGGCCGCCGAACAACATTCACCAGCCAACCCTGTCCTGGGACTTCCCACCCAATTTCCATTCATTCTTTTCATTTCTGCTTCCAATGCTGGGCCTAATCTATTTTTTGGTATACCTCTTTTCAACAGTGTACACCCGGCAATCACGTTCACTGGTGAAGAAGAAAACGATAAGAAACTGAGTTTCCTTGACATCACACTAAGTAGACGTAATGATGGTTCACTAAGTAGAAGCGTATACAGAAAAAATCCCGGTGCTTGCCAATACACCCACTTTTGTAGTTTTACACCTATCCGCTACAAAAGAAATTTGGTTAGATGCCTCACTAACAGAGCAAATATGATTTGTTCAGTGGATACCTTAAGTCAGGAGCTGGAATTTATCAACGACTCACTAACCGAGATTGGTTATCCCAGCGCATTCATAAAGAAGTATATGTCTGCCGTAAAAAAGAAGTCGGTGGTTTCGACCGCCCAAAAGAAACCTTTATTTATAAAGTTACAATTCAACGGGGATGTGGCCTGCGATACTCTGCAGGACAGATTAGTAAGAGTAATCAGTAGAACATTCAACGCTGCCAAACTTGCATTGACTTTCTCCAGTCGACCAGCGATGTCTACCCAAACGAAGGATAAGTTACCTGAGTTGGCCTCCTCTATGTGCATTTACAAATTCAGCTGCTCCTGTGGAGATAGCTATATCGGGCGTACTTCCAGGCAACTTACACAACGAATGAGTGAACATCTCCCAGCATGGTTTACAAAGGGTCAGTCAAAAACAATACGCAGTTCTATCTTAGCACACCTGGTAGATAGTGGTCACATTGTAGATAAATCTAGATCTTTTCGGGTGATCTATCGTATACCTCCATCATTTCCCAACGGAGTTCGATCCCGTCTCCTACACATTGCATAAGCCATAGGAATACGCACATTCAACCCTAATTTATGTGTTCAGAAAAAATTCGTGACACCCCTATCTCTTCCGTGGCGGGATATGACGTAACTAACGATTGACATTATATATATATTTTATTTATTTTAATTTAATTTTATTATTTTATTATTTTTACACATCTGCTTATTCCGTAATGTTTTTGATGTTTTTGATGATTATTTGAATTCTATTCATCCACCTTTGACCTACTTTAGTTATCATATTTTATAAATTTTCCTACTACTATCTGTTCACCTATCTTCCTACTATCTACTTGTACTTTTGCCTTTTTCATTTCATTGTGATTATCACTCAACTTGCCTTGATTGGTTGAACATTTTCATATAAATATTCATGTATATTAGAGTAAAGCCTGATGACGATCTAATCGAAAACAATATTGTTCGCTTATATGTGTTGTTCTAATACCTCTTTTCGTTTGACCTCGAGGATTTCAAGTGAGAGCTTGTCTTGTGAGACGAATGGGTGATTTCCACAATGTGTATCCTCTCCAGTAATCCAGTATGATACAACAGTAAAAGAAAATCAAGGCTTTGACAACAATGAAACTAGTTTGCGTGATAATATTCAAAATAACATTTAATGTCTGTAATAAATTCTATTGAATTAAAACAATTCATCAGTCAAATGTCTTATAATCTCATTTTAAAACGTAAATATTCTATCATCTAATTTATTGTTAAGATAATTTGTTTTTGGATTTTACTAACAGTTAAATAGTTCTGCATTCTAACAGCTGAATAGATTAATTCCAGAATAATTTTTTAAAGTTTATCCGAATAAAATTATCTAGGAAAATTAATAAGAACTTCATAATTAAACTACTGAGAATAAAAGAATACAACATTTTTAAATATCCTTCATTCAAAATCCGAAATCTATTTACTCACTCAAAAATATTGTTATTAAAATGATTGATACAAATCTTCACGCATGAATTTTTATTTAAATGATGAGCAAAGCAAGGAAGATTGTTGTTTGTTAGTTTCTGTACAAATCCTAACATAATATTACAAACTATGCATATACAGTTGCCAAAATTTCCTTATTTTAATTCAAACTCCGCATTCATTCAAACTATACAATGATCAAATGAATTTATTTGTTTTGTTAAAATAATTATCAGCAACTAATATATGTATATTAAGTAACTAATGTAAATTAATATTCGTACGTTTATACACGTGTGTAACATGAATTTAAATTGAATAACCCGGTTACTACGCCTACAATTGAATATTGAGCCAGTCAGTGAAATTATTATTGTTGCCGGTACTATTAATTTTATTCTTACTGAATGAAAAAATGCCTATCATATTTCACATGGGAATAGAAAAAATAATTTATGAAAAGACAAAAGAAATATTGTTTTTTTAAAAAAAATAATTTTCTGTAAACAATTTCTAACCATACATATATATTTATTCTTGAACCTTGAAATGTCGTGCAGCGACAATGTATATATAATGGTGAAACAAGTGAATCAGTATGAATCTATACAACAAAAAAATACTATTTGATTGAAAGGATTGTATTGAATAGATTGAAAGCAAGCAAATAGAAACATATACATATGTATAATAAAATGTAGCTTATAATTTTGATTGAAATTATTTCTTTGTTTATATAACAACTAACTGCATGATTGTAGTAGGGTGTTCAATTAAAATTTTAAAAAAAAATTGAAATTTTAATTTTGAGAAAAAAAAGAATATACTCATGATTATATCCATGGTTAGAAAAATGAAATAGCATAGAAATATATGAAATACATAAATTATATTTGCTTTAAAATAGCAAATAATTATCAACAATAATATTCAAATACTTATTTATTTGCAGTAATTTCTCATCTGTGAATTGATAATCTTAAGTTAAAGATCATTACGGAAGGATAGTGGTTTAGGAAAACATTGAAAACACTACAGAGTGAAGTAAATAATCATTTATGATCATTCAGTAATATATGTCTTCAAATTTGCAAGATTGTTCAGCGCTTTTGTTTAAAAATAGTTTTACAATCTATGCCTGTCCTTTATAGAAAGTAATTACATATTAACGAATGAATCCTACAGAAAATCAATCAACAGTTCGCTGAAGATATATATATAATCCCCTATTTATGCGAATAATATTTAAAATTCATTCTAGTTCTACAATGATCTAGGTAACTGGTCATTTAAAAGCTTACTTGCAACTTATTTGCGAGGATTATTCCGTAGGCAATTTTTATAGCTTGTTATATCCGCTACCAGGACGAATAATTCCTAATGTAACCTTTGACAGTAGGACAAGTAGAACCACCCACAAGTTGCAAAACGAAATTTGGAAAAAAACAGAAATATGTACTCTAGTAGGCGTCAAAAAAAGTGACATGTATTCATAGTTTTTTTTCTATGGGCGGATAACTACCTAATCGGCCATGAGTTGAATCATCACCGAATCACCCTATGCTACATCGACATTCTAGAAATTTTATTGAGCTGTGGTTTGATGGATGCACTTCGGCTGCTTGGAAGCCTCTGGAGGTTTCAATGAGCCATCCAAACATATTTAAAATAAAGGAAGTATTTCTAATATTCAAACGGAATTTTGATTTGGAGACTCCAACTGGTTATTTGCTTATAGAATATTATAGGATTCCTCCGTAGCTACCTTGGATACAAGGTTTATTTTATTTTTACCGAAAACACTCCTAATACACTTTATTAGTAAGTGACAACTAGATAATAATGCGATATTTTTTTGCATAGCTCATACTGTTTTAAAGATCACAATATGAACTGACTTTGATTATAAAATTATTTAAACCCAAAAGAATTTAGAGTGATTTATAAATTTTCACGAACACAAACTCAAGACCCTGTATGAACTACTAAAAAAGAGGCTTTATTATGGTGAGCATAATATCAATGAACAATCCAGTTGGGATCCCAACACAGTATATCTACAACGTTAATTAATTTACAACATTATGTAATTCTCGTCAAACATTACCAGTGTGTGTGACTTTCTCATTCAATTTTTTCAATATAAATTGTAACGCTGATTCAGTTAATTCAACTGACAACTCTTTTTTTACGATATATTTTATCATAAACATGAACTCAATCAAGATTAAAAACATTGAATTAGATGATAATTAACCATCAACTAGGCGACTGTCTCTCAGACTGAAAATTAGCTAGTCAAAGCTACAATAATATTTTATTTGGTTTTCCATTTCTAATAATTATATCAAATGTATAATTAAATTACAAATGCAGTGAATATATATATATATATATATATATATATATATATATATATATATATTTGATTGATATTAATGTGATCTCATGTCGCCATCAGTAATGATAGGATGCGGTTGTATGAGAAATTTGTCAATATAAGCAATGACCATGTGCAAATTGATCATCTTCAGATAATAATCAAAAAACCTCAAATATATGTGTATATGCATAATAACCGTCACTAGTTTTCTGTTCAGCGATGTTTTTAAACTAATGCTACTATTTACATTCATATTTGATCTACAGAAGAGTAACATATCTCTCAAACGTCTTAGTGTTATTGATTAGGGTAGTAACTTATCGAATTGTAAACATCAATATTCACTGACCAATCTGATACTTCACTAGAATTTCAAGTGAAAAGTATCAAATTCAACTCTTAATACGAAAATTGATACTCTAGAATGTTAATAATGGTCCCCGGTATACTAAGCTGAGATTATGTCACTATCTGAATTATAGAATAGTTAAGAAAACTAAACTACCTAATATGATGATTGGGTTATTTCAGTAGTTTTAGAATACATTTAGAATAAATAAGATCCTGTCGATAAATTATGGATATTGGTGTTCGTATTGAGTGAAATAATTTGTTTGATAATTAAATAGTTATATCAATGTGAGAAACTTATTGGCTCACATTCTTGCTTTTTTTTAACCACTACGAATGATTATGAGAACAGAAAGCTAGTTACTTGTCTAATCTTAATGGTTTCTGATAAAATTTAACAATAATTATGACACTGAATTAACCAGTCAGATTCAAGAGAATAGATTTCAAACTTATGAGGGAATTATAGAACATAACTGGAGAAAGCTTCTTAGTTGAAACAATTCTCTTGAATAAATTCTATATTTTGACCAATTTTAAAGATAATTTGTTAGTGGAGCACTTAAAAAACAGTTTACGATTGAAGAATAACACTTTATGTAACTATGAGTAGCAGATAACTTGTTCAAAATGTTCACAGTTCAGAGAGAAGGTATGAGATACCTTTTTTGCTAGTTTGCAGATAATAATACAACAACTATCTGTATTGGTATGTTTTGGAACCATTTGAATCACACTTACGTTGATGCCGTTCCTGATGGACTTACAGCTAATCTCAATAAATTCACTAATTATTGTTAAAACCCCATATCCATTGTAATTCTTTCGTTTTTTGCAATAAATCATTCCTTTACTCCACCTGCATTTTGAATGGTTAATACCTGATTTCGATTTCGTAAGGTTACACTGTGAGTCACTCAAGACCGTCCGTTTAATTTCCTACGAATCATGACTTTCAATAGGATGTAATCTAAGAGAATGTTTCTATTCAGCATTGTTGTCACTCTTCATCATCATAAAAAATTTTCAATTTTTATTGAACTATCATTCGATAATTACATAACTGAGCATTTTGATAAAACGCAATGAAATGTTTTCCTTTCTAGATTAACAACTACTACTTCACAATGGATTGTAACAGAAACTCGTAACATTCAACACAAAACTGAAGTTTCCTGGCACATTTGCCATACATTTTTTTCTACTACATATAAATGGACATCTGTGATCGGAAACAAGGGAGAAGAATGGATGATAAGATATCAATTTATTTACTTTCAGATTTATTTCAAAAACTTTATCTCATTGTATTAGTTTTATGGAAGTAATAAGTTTTAACCAAGTAATTGGTCATTAACTTATGTTGAATCAATGAAGCAATGTTGTAAGCGTAAAAAAATGTATTAACCAATGAAAATAATTGATTTTGTTAAGAAATTCCTATTATCGCAAACAAAATTTACCCACGTTTTAATAATTAATTTACGAAGTCATATATTTTCGAACCCGGGACCTTCAGTATTGTGGACAAACGCCTAACCATAGGACCACTGGGCCGGCATCCAACGATGTACTTTTGTAAAATTCCTAAACTGAACTACAAAAATTAACCAGTTCTTTCAACTTTTTGATGAGTTTACCCGCCTCGACCGTTTCATGTTAGTTAAGAATAAAAAATTATCCTTGTTTTCGTGAATGAAGATGAACACATCATTTGAAAGCGACATTGTTTAACTGAAACAAACCGTAAATCAACGCAATATTTATAATTATGTTTTATTCATACATTAAAGTATTTAAAAATGCAAATATTTTGATTCAACAAAACATGGTTCATTGTAATTCAGTTAGGAAGTAATAATAATAATAACTTCAGAATTCAAATAATTCATTTTCTAATTTTTCTGCTCATCTTTCTTATTCCAATGCAGTTTCTTATTCACAAGCTAAAATTGATTTAAAGACAACATTCACTGCAAAAAAGAAAAAAAGATTCATTTGTTTTAAACAATACTATTTCCATACTAATTTTGTTTATTTAAACCAAATATTTTGTTAGCAAACTATCACTCACAATAAATAATACTAATAATATGTAAGTAGTATTGTTATTTTTTTTCTTGTAACTATTGTTCTTATTACTTCGTTCAGTTCTTCTTCTTTCATTTTTTAAATGAAAAAAAACACAACGAGAAACAAAGACAAAGTAGAATGGGAATAAAAGAAACTGAAAGATGGTTCAATTGTTTTTTTTATTCAGTTTTCATTTTCCGCCTTATTTTTTTGTTTGTTTGCTTGTTCACTTTTCATTTATGCCTAGTTTTATGGCTATTAATTTTTTTTCTCTACACTGACCTCACTCATACTGGACACGTGCTTACTTTTTTCTTTTCCGTTAACATACTATCCTATTTTGCTCAAAATGTATACTATTCCGTTGCTGTTCCTTTTTTTGTGATTTCATAATATTTTCATTGATCTTATGAGTACAAAGGTAAGTGTGTGTTCATGTGTGTGTGAGTGAGTGAGTGAGCGTAATTGGGTATCACTGTGTGTGTGTGTATCAATGCATAAATGATGATATGGTTACAGTGAACCTTTATGCATAAACTAATGTATAAATTTACAGAAAAAAATATGAAACCATGTATCTGAAAATTTCTAGGAAGAATACACTGACTGTATATATATATATATACATACACTTACAGAAAACATGAACCTATTCAATCAAACTCTAGCCATTATCATCACTGACGTCATTATTATTATTATTATTATTATTATTATTATTATTACAATAATCTTCATTTGTTTGTTTGTAAAACAAAGATACCCTGATTTAGTAAAATAGTGTAATAACAAAATAATATAAACAGTTAAAACTTTTCTGCCTTCAGGATGACATTCTCCATTCATATATATATATATATATATATATATATATATATGCATTAACACACAAATCTACATCAATGCATACTCACTGCTCAATCGACAATTTATATTAAATCAATAGAAAAAAATACATGAACCAATGAAACCAACGAAATAATCAGTAAATTAAAAATCAAAGTTTCCACCGAACAATAAATTTCACTTATTATTATTATTATTATTATTATTATTATTATTATTATTATCATTATTGTAATGGAGCATCAGAATTATGTGAAATTTTTTTCTTAATGCTGAATTATTTCAGATTATTTTCTATCCAACTTTTACAATCTGGAGCCAAATGTAATGAGAATGAAGTTAATTGTATGAGCCAAGTATATCATTGTATGCGTAGGTTGTGTTCACAGAAATATATATATATATATATATATATATATATATTGAGTATTAGGAGTTTGATGTTTCAATTTCTAATCCGATCATCATCATTCTTTATATTTACACTCATGCTTTATTGTACAATATTGAAATATCTATTTTAACCAAACTGAATTATTTAAATATTGTGCAATTTCGTAAAGAGAATTCATTATGAATTATTATCAACTTAAAAATAACTGAAAACTTAGGAATCATTGAATTAAAGAATTGTATGGAATACACAATTAGGATGTTACATGTGATAGAATCCCTTTGCCTTACTTTCTTGATATCAGCCTGATATTATTCGATCACAATGTCAGAGTTCAATGAGTTACATGTGCCATTTCACCTCATTTATTAGATTCGATCGTTTACAAATTCATTTCCATATATGATCTGGAAAAGATATCATAAACTGAAGTGAAGCTATTGTTGAATGAGTTTGGACAATAATTGAGGACTATATATTTCAGAATCATCCTATTGACTTGTGATAATAATTCTTCAAAGAGAAGCGATCGATTGTTTGCGAATTCGTTCATATAAATGTGGGATTTTTTTTTCTATCCTAAAGTAATATTTTGTAAATCACTCAGAAGAAACAATATCTATTATTAAAATATTGACTTGCACATATGATTTTACAGTAATTTCAATTACAAGTTAACAATAGCTTAGAAAACGTTAGAAAAACTAAATAGGCATTTAAATTTATTTGGATAAACCAGAAAAAACTATTTATCGATTACTTCATCATCTACAATAGTTCCAACTTAATTTCAATTTGTCAAACAAAGAAAACATTCTCTTCGATTTGAATAAATCTTTAAAAATAATCTAAATGAATTTTGTGAATAGTTTGTCATTTTTCCTACAAAATTAAATATGTTTAAGATAATTTGTCAGTGATATTCCTATTCTTATATATATTTTAAATTAATATTTCTTTAAAAAGTTTTCCACTTATTTCAGTATAACTTACTTACTTGCGCCTGTTACCTCCAATGGAGCATAGGCCACCGACCAGTATTATTCAACCGATTCTGTCTAGGGCTTCCCTTTCCAATTCTTTCCAACTTTTGTTCATTTTTTTCATGTCCTTCTCTGTGCGCCAACCAAATCACTCTTGATAGACACGCCTTGGAGGATGTTAACACCTTTACATATCTGGGTAGTATCATCGACAATCAAGGTGGATCCGATGCAGATATGAGGGCACGGATCGGCAAAGTAATTGCTGCACTTTTACAATTGAAAATATCTGGAACTCCAAACAACTTTCAACCAAAATAAAAGTCAGGATTTTCAATACAAATGTCAAGACAGTTCTACTGTATGGAGCGGAAACTTGGAGAAATACCAAAGCCATCATCCAGAAGATACAAGTGTTTATTAACAGTTGTCTACGCAAAATACTTCGTATTCGTTGGCCAGACATGATCAGCAACAACGTACTGTGGGAGAGAACAAACCAGATTCCAGTGGAGGAGGAAATCAAGAAGAGGCGGTGGAAGTTGTTAGGACACAGATTACGAAAAGCACCTAACTGCGTCACAAGACAAGCCCTCACTTGGAACCCTCACGGCAAATGAAAAGAGGAAGATCAAGGAACATATTTCAGTATAAAACTCTTATATTAATGTGTATCTGTCAAATACATAGCTGTGTAATATAATCTAAACTTTCGAATGAATAATAAAGTATCTAAATTGAATTATATAAAATATATTTAAAAATAAAAATATTCAGACGTCGAAATTACCAATTTTTATACCTTGTTGAACAAGTAGTGATAATTCCAATTGTATATCAAGCATATGTTAAATTTCCATATGACTAAAATTGTTTGGTATTCAACTCCATAATGAATAAGTGCCCTTATCATTATTCATACAAATAAAAGATCAAATCATATAGATTAGATCTATTCCTATTGATAATTAATCAAAGCCTCTAGCTATTTTGACCTTGTTATTGAAATGTAAAAACAAAGCAACAATGACAAAATATTAGCATCCAAGTGAAAATCTAATAAAAAATAGAGTGAAATCTATTTGTTTCATTTTTAAATTTCACTAGCAATATAAATAAACAAAACTGTTTCTTACTAAATAGAAATTTTCAAGTTCCTAATGGTAGTCTAACACTGATCGATTCATGATTTCAGTGAAATCGAACAATCTCCCCAACCCTATAATGAAAATCATAAAAGCATGCTCATTAGTGATCAGCTTCGTGTAAAATTTATGGGAGTTCTAGTAAGAGGTCATGACCAGTGGAGTATAAAAAAGTCGCGTATGAGGCCTTTACTTAACGAAAAGATTGGATAAGGCTACTTTATATCGTGGATTGTCAGAAGTTAGACATAAACACCATCGGATGCCAGCTCAGATGTCTAGAGGTTAGGCGTTCGTGTGCATGGCCGTAGGTTCTGGGTTCAGCTGCCGCTTGCTGACGAGACCCATACTAGGACGAAACGGCCGCTCAGTGCTTCCAGTTTGCCAGAAATTCTATAAAGAGTTAAGGATTATCGAAATACTTCCAGTTAAACAAGTTACGAAATTCGAATTGGTAATCTGTAATCATCAATTCTTATGGAGGGAAATTTAGCTATTTTAAAAGAGAAATAACACACATGCACATGTATTCATTAATGGAAATGAGATTACTGTTTTGTTTGAACATTACAAAGAAAATTATAACTATAGATTGAAGTAAAACTGAAAACAATGCATAAATCTCTTTGATATCATATTTCAATCATATTATGGTTGTTGTTATGTTTAGTTTTGTACATGAAACCCGTTTGATTAAAAAAAATCTGATTATATATATGCAGATATGTTCGAAATGAATAAACTTTTGTAGCTAACCTACTATCAGATATAAATATGATGAAAAGAAGAGTAAGTTCTTCACAATCACATTATTTAACTAAACGGTGAAATCGTTATTAAAATGAAATAAAAAAATAAATTTGAAAGGAACTAAAATTATGCCATTTCCAGGAAAAAAAGAATGAAAATTACGATATAAATGAATATGATCATTAACATGATTACATCTATTTGACCGATATACAAAAAAAATACTGTGAATAATTAAAACTTAATCGTTCAAAAATGGTTATCCATTTTTAAATCCATCATGTTTATCATTATTGAAAAGTAAAATGTACAAAGATTACGAATTAAAATTTCATTCAATCATCAATTCTTTGCGTCAAACAAAAATGTATTCCAGAAGAAAGGTATTTAAGTGCATTAATGATAAATCTGTTCACAAAAAAATTTCAATCTGAGTTCTAGTGAATTGAAATTTTCATTCTGTTTTTTGCTTGTTTATTGAAAGCTTCTTCGTTCATTCACATAAAATCTTTAAAGAAATAAGGAAGCTGAGAAGAATTGGTCAGCTGCTTCGTCCTTGTATGGAACCTCTCGAAAATAAGTTTTTACGACCACATCGCTGAGGTTCGAATCCTGGGGCTTCGATGTTGTACAAATCGTTAAGCCAGTATCCAACTGTAGCTTTTGTAAGTTAATGATTTCATTAGCATTTTACCAGTGTTCATGACCCTTAAAAAGGAACAAGGAAAATTAGTCAGCTAAGCTGTGTTAACTTTTACCGTAGTTCAATTTCTGCTTAAAATATTCACTGATTGAAAATATCACTTGGTGGTTAAAATTAAAATTATAAATTGAGCTGATAAATCTTTAGTTTCTTGAGATAAATCGTTAAGATCATGAAGTCCCAAGGGATGGAAACATTTAATAGATACTTTTATTGCAACCGTTATTTCAGTTACTGATTAAATAGAAAATGATCATCTCTTAACTGAAAATATGACTAACTTATATTGTTTACAGTCATATTTGGACTATAGTGGCTAATGTGTCACTAGTTTCGTGACGGTCGGTATCCAACGTGTTCTTAGACTTCGTAATTTGATCGAACAGACAACCCTTACTAAACAGCGCCTGACGGTTTATAAATAAGAAGGTGAATACGAAGTGTTGAATACGTTTATTTTGGTACACCACAAATGGACTCGCAGACCACAAGCACACAGAGATGGACAAGCACGCTAGCTAGCGAACTGTCAAGTGAATTATTAAGATCAAAATGTACATATACATACATAGTAAAATGCCTGAGTCATCGAGATATTGAAGAGATTAACATTAAAGCGAGTAGAATAAATATCTGCATATGCGATAAGCAGTGTTAGGCACACCAGTTCATACAAACCAGACAATATCAAAAGCCAATTGCTTGGTTGAATAAGTTAATCGAAAGACTTAACCAAATTAGAAATGAGTGAACTCAATTGTATGTGGAGGCATTATAGTACTATATAATCTTCAATATCTTGTAAATCACTAGGACCAGTCAATGGATAATAAAATCTGGTGAGAACCAAGGACAAAACGATCATGGATTTCGATTTTAAAAAAGGCATTTCGACATTGTCTTCACTGTGGCGATGGTAGAAACTGTTCAGCCAGATGACCGACCGTATTTTCAGTAAGTCAACTAGAAAAAGGAATGATAAATCATACCAAAAGTATTCTGTGATGATTTAAAATTTATACTTATCTTAATAGTGGTGGACAACTCAAAATAGTTCGAAAATTCAAATGTCATAGTTTTTGATAGAATAGTTGGGAAAAAAAATGCAAGCAAGCTATAAATATAGTTTAGCCTTTAATTCCTTATCACAAAAAGATTTTTCTAGATTACAAACCAATAAGTATAGTTTTGTTTGAATTTACTCTCGAAGTCGTTCATCTGTCATGAATGAATAATCCAAAATGATATTTTATTGATTATTGACAAGTTAAACAGAGAATGGCAAATTGTAATACAAAAATAAAACTTTTTAAAATAATATTACAAAGCCATACGCACAGTGTTTTCGAAGACTAAGCATTATAGGATGGTTATGTTGAATTCAAACCAATTTTCTTATCTTTATTACTAACACGCAATCTACTGGTTACTATCAGTATAAATTACCCTGATGCTTTCATATGATTTAATGACATAATCAAATGTTAGGTAACAAAGCTGCTCTAAACAGTTCTAGTCAGTACATTTACTCTTTACACTCACATTTTAATGGTTATATTTAAGCCTTCCCTTGACGGACATTTAAATTAAATTAAGAATAAGTGAAAATTTCCATTTTTCGGAAGGAAAATGAAAAAATACATGAAACTGAAGTCTATATATTTTACTGACCAATAATTCTAAATGTTTCTTTAAGTAATTCATTATGAGAACCTGTACAGTAGGGTATCGCTAATAAACACAACTGAGTTCATTTATAAATATGAATTTTAAAGGAAATTGTCATGATTTATTCTTAAATACCTTAATCAAGTGCATAAGTTGACTAATGTGTCTGTAAATGAATTTTGAAGTGATTACCAAAAAAATGTTAACTACATTGTGTATTTTATGAAACAGATAATTTTTGACACAAGTCGTGTGTATAACACAATTTATTTCCTATAGAATTACATTAGTTTATGATTTATCTATGCTAGTGAGGCAGCTTAATAACATAGTACTAAGTAAGTTTAAGTAGTTTTAAAAATGACAACGAATTACTAAAACGTAATTAAATAATGTGTTTTTCACAGCACATGTTCTAATAATTTAGTCTTAACACAAAGAGGTGCATTTTTTATCATTTAAACTGCTGCATTATTCGTTACACCAAAGTGTTCTCTGAAAACTGTCATGTAAAGTGTAATCAAGAAAAGCAACCTATGCATCTTTTTAATTTACAGTTCATAGTAGTTGACAAAAAATATGTTAATTTTCTCATATCAAACATACTTATGACTCATCTAAACATTTTTTTCTAAAATGCTCTACTCAAGAAACATGGCAGTATTGAATTTGATCAATTCATTTTCATAAATTTTGATCTACTTTCTAACAACTGTAATCATAGAAATGGAATCAATAAAAAAAAAACAACATTGGAAATGAAGTGAACATTGAACAAAATTGTTTGAACCTATTTTCTATTATACAATAATTTACTTTTATAACCTTATATAAGGTTAAATATATAGATATTTCTGATTGCTTAATGAACATAATATCACTTAGTCGTTGAGGAAGGATCTAATCATAATGTTCAATTTTCAACTTTTATTGATTCTCAAAACAAACCAATAAACTTTCCAAAGTTACCAGTGCCTCTTTTTTTTATCTTAATCCATCCTAAGAAATGACTGACAAGCTCTGTAGATTAACAACAAGTAAAATCAAATTTTTACAAAATCGTTTCGATTTGGTGTAATATATTATGCCAGACTAGATGAAATTTCAAGTTTGACTTTGATCAAATAATCATTTATCATAAATACATCTATATTTATTTAGTTATAAGTTAAAATAAAAGTAGTCACTTTGTTATTTGGTATTCTGTCAAAGAACTGTACATTTGGTGGGTAACATGTTAAATGACTTGTGAAATAGTTACATAAATTTCTGTATCGTGAATACTTTTAACAAGTAACTTACTTTGTTGTTACCAGCTTTCATGCTTTATTAACAAAAATTTTCTCTAAAGCTTAAATATATGAGTACGAAGACTATTTGCTGAGTTAATACGATTAAAAGAAACAAATAAGAACTGTTTAATTCACTGTAATACGAACAGTACAGTTAGCAGATGAAATCTACGTGAAAGATAAATTAAAATTACTTTATTTTCTACACAAAAAATCATATTGTATTCATTAAAAAGATATGATGATTAGTTGAAGAGAAAAGTGAAATATTCTTATTCGGTGCTTCGAATTAAGTTAATCGATTTGGTAAAAGGCAGCTCATATGAAAAGGAATCAAATTCAGTCTAAATATTTGAATGATAAATGAAAATTTTCACATTGGGCTACTTAAAAATTAATTGATTTAGGGTTTGCTAATAATAATAGAAAAAAAGGATTTTTTATGCAAAAACTAGCTCGGTGAGGAAGTTTTGCCGTGTTATAGTGAGAAGTCGTAATCAGTGGAGTTCAACCTTGTCAGGTGTGAAGCGGTGCCCACCGAAGACAATGGGTGGGGTTGCATAAGAGTGTTCATTTATCAAAATTAGACATTAGCAACGTTAAGTGCCAACTCAATGGTCTAGAGGTTAGGCGTTAGACTGAAGGTTCTGGGCTCGATTCTCATGGGCGGAGATCGTGGATGCGCAGTGCTGGTCTGTCACAGACTAGGACGAAACAGCCGTCTAGCGCTTCAAGGTTTCTAGTGGTACTCTAACTTTTATCGATCCATGATTTCAGTGAAACTCCTCAATCTCCGAAACACTATAATGAAAATAAATGATGATTATTTACTCATTATTCATTTTCCTCAAGATGGAAGCATGTTAACATTCAGTTAATTTATGTGTCATTGTGGTGTTATCCTCAATTTTTTCATATTCTAATTAGTAATTCAGTTTATTCAATGGATGAGTATTAAATCTTACAATGTAATTCTTATCAAACTTCACATTTTAAGTTGTAAATTCTACTACATGTAAATTTCATCCAACAGGATGGATTGTGATGCTACAGTGCAGATATTTACAGGGGACAATTATCCCTAATTGCTATAATTTGAAATGAAAATGTGAATGTAAATTTTACTGTAAAATGCACCATTCACTTATGATGTGATGATGAGATGATGAGTGAATGAGATTGCTGCATAAAAACACCATTGAAAGCGATAAATCTATTGTAAACAGCCTCATGTAGTACCAACAATGAATTACTTACTATCTGTAATAAATTTTCATTGAAACGATAAATGAGCAATATATAATTAATAAAATGAAACGAGATAAAATAACAGAGGAATTCAACTCAAACAATTGATAACGGGAAAACAATCAAATAAAAAAATTTCCATCATACAGCATTATAAGAATGCATACACAAAAATGAATTTGTTGTCAATAAATAAGTCAACTTTTATGCAGCTACATCAATGTATATCTTCTACATATTTATATATATACTACTTATATATACATATACACATTTATACAATTATGAACTATATAAATGTCACGAGTTAACAGTATAACATTAAATAAAAAAGACTCAACTTTCTGTGTGTGTGTGTGTGTGTGGAATGTTGTTTTTGTGATTACTAAAAAAAAAAGTAGAAACAAAAAAATCACTTAACTCTCTTTCCCCCTAATGAGAATGCATGTGTTTTCTCATTTCCTATTATTGTTTGTAGTCATTACTATTACAATTAGTAATAATAATAATGATAATCATAATAATAACAGTTTTAGGTGGACTAATTGTTTTTAATGTCAAGTGATGAGATTTTATTTTTGTGTTTCCTATCATCTTCCTATCATCATTTTGTTCATTTTATAGAAATGCTCATTCATGTACACACGTGAAGTTAATGTTTATAAAAAAAAGATATACCATTTTTTTTTTGTATTTATTTATTTTAAAAACATTATTTCCACTTTCTGTCTCTCTCTCTCTGTCTCTGTCTCCTATTCCCTATACCTGTACACTACTTACATACACTTACCTACACATATAGATTGAGATGGTCAGTTAAGATAAAAAATTCATTCAGTTCAGCCTTATTCTCATGATTATTAGTATTATGATTATTATGATTATTATTATGAATATGTATTTAGTGATATAGATAGTTTTGTCATGAGTTGTGAAGTCTTATTTTTCTCTATGATTATTTTTTCTGCATTTTGGAGTCGCCTTTTTATCATGTCTTTGCTTTTAATATTTTTTTTTTATTCGGACAATATATATGAATGAAGAAGAGTGGGGAAGATGTAGGGAACAATTGACTCAGTAATAAAATTCATAAGGAAATAAAATGTGTATATATATATATATATATATATATATATATATATATATATATATATATATAAGAACGATAAATTAGACAGAATACATGTATATATATATATATATATATATATATATATATATATATTTACTCACTCTTAATTGTTTAGTCAAGTAAAATGTGGATGAAAGTGAGGAGATAGGTTTCCATAGTACAACATTATACATGTATATATACATATATGTATATATATATATGCTCAATTGTATTTCGTTATTTGTTTGATTTATTCCTCTGACTACTTTTAATACTACTGATAGTAATATTATTATTATTATTATTGATGTTGTGAGTATGTTTCAATTCAAGCTAACTGACATTTAGAAGTTTATAAACAACTTAATTGTAAGGAGTTTTTTTTTAATTTTCTTATATCTAAGATATAAACTGTGTTAGATAAGAATATTGGAGAGAATTTTTTTTGAAATGAAAAACATTATCATTTAGCATTCTATTCAACACCTAACTAATGTAAATCTACAATCAGTATATTTATGTGTAGTTGGATATGCATTTACGCGTATCTCATTATATCAAATTATGAAACATCAGATATACAATAGCAATGATTCAGTAACTTAGAATAATCAGCTGATATTGATATCAATCTCATTTAATTCTGTTAAATTATGTCACAACAGTCTATTGGATGACAATGTTTTGATTGATGTAACAAGATTTCTGTAATAATAACGCTAACAAATTTAAATGATTCATTGTAAAATTGTCTTGGAAAATTAATTCATGTAGTGATTATTGAGAAAAGCAACATGTTGTAAACTAATCTAGCTATTTTTTTTCTTCATACACAAAGAGTTTATAAACATTGAATAATCTGTCGGAGGAATAATATTCATGATAATAATAGTCTATTACTAGGAAAGTTTCCTTTTATGTCATAAAACCACAGGCAAAATTGTCAACCTACCAAGATTAATAATCGTGATAACATTACTTACTTACTTTACTTACTTACTTACTTACACTTGTTACCCCCAATGGAGCATAGGCCGCCCACCAGTTCCCTGCAACCAACTCTGTCCTGAGCTTCTCTTTCCAGTCCGGTCCAATTCTCGTTCATTATTCTCATATCTTTCTCTATTTCTTAGCGTAATGTGTTCCTTGACCTTCTTCTTTTCCTTTTGTCCTGAGGGTTCCAAGTGAAGGCTTGTCTCCTGACGCAGTTCGGTGCTTTTCGTAGTGTGTGTCCTATCCACTTCCACCGCTTCTTCCTGATTTCCTGCTCCACTGGAGTCTGGAATCATGATAGCAATAATCCTTATAAAATGATTTACTGCGGCATTTGAAAGAACAATTTCTATAAACAGTATTTTAATTTAACTAAATTATGCTTCGTTATTCTCACTTTTTTTTTGTTAAACTTTATCATTCATATTCTGTTTAAGTGATTAGTTAAACAAAGTTTCGGAAAGTGAATTTCTTTCCCATTTTTATTTCTCTTCTATTCTCAGTTACTTTTAATCCTACTAGGAATTTTTTAAAAGATTTATAAATATTTTTTTTAGTTTTACCAATCCCTCATTGTATGAAAATATTTTCTAATATTTCGCTTAATTTTCTCATAAGCTTACTAACCAATAATAAACAGAATAAAGCTGAAATTTTGTTTAGCATTTTTGATTGTGTTTCTATGCAGCCATCACATTCACTCATCGTCTCATCGTCACAGCATAAGTGAATGCTACATTTTACAGTGAAATTTCCACTCGAATTATCATTTCAAATTATAGAAATTATTGACAATTGTCTCTTGTAAATATCTGCACTGTAATATCACAATCCATCCTGTTGGATGAAACTTACATGTAGTAGAATCTGCAACTTTAAATGTGAAGTTTGGTGAGAATTACATCGCAAGGATATAATACTCATCCATAGAATGAACTGAATTACTTGACTATGTTTTGCTGACAATTTTGAATAAATTAAGCCACTCGACACTATGCTGTATAATTATCTATGAATAATATTCACCAAAAGATTTTATTTTATTCCGTAAAAAAATGTTTATAAACCATATTTCATGAAATATTTGGTCTGAATACCTTTTTTTTTCAATAGAAATAATAGGAGAAAAGAATACTTTTTAAAAAAAACATTGTATAAAATTTATTCTAAAGAGAAATGTTTAAACTTATTTGGTTTTTTTTCAGTAAATACAATTCACTAATGAATATATCAAAATACATTTGGATTTTTTGAATACGTAGCATAATTTCTCACGTGTACATCAGCCCTCATATCGAATATTAGAAAGTATTACAAATTAATCCGATTTTAAGTCTACAGTTCTAATGATAAGAAAAATTAAAAAGCACCAATCACTAATTTAAAGTAACCTGTAAACATTTTACCTAGAAAATGATAAGATTTTTTACAAGATTTTGATATACTTGATCACAGGTCATAACTACTTTTAAGTCATGACACTAAATATTGAATACAAAAACACTCTAAAATACTATCACTCGAATAAGAAACAAAATATTTGACTTTTATTGTTACACATTTGAAACCATCAATCAGTCAATCATTGTTAGAACACCATTAGAAACTTGGAGGCACTGAAAGACGGCCGTTTCATCCTGGTATGGGACTCATCAGTGGCAGTGCGCATCTACGACTTCTGCACCTCACAGGATTCGAACCCGGGACCGTCGGTATTGTGCGCGAACGCCTAACCATTAGACCACTGAGCTGGTATCCGACGATGTTAATGTCTGACTCTGATTGATCTACGGATTTTGCACGACCTCACCCATTTGTGTTTAGTAGTTACTGCCTACACCCGACAGGGTTGAACTCCATTGCTCACGTCTTCTCAACTAGAACTCCGAGAATTTCAAATGTGTAAAAACACAAACCTCCAAAGCTCTGCCTGAAAATTTCCTTATTATTAAGAAATTTAATTCACTTGGAGAATTTCAAGTATATTTATTTCCATAATTATACATAACTACCTAGTGAACATATCTAGGTACTAGTTAATCAAGTCATCAGAAAAATAATGATACTTTAGTGTATGGGAAAAGATTACAATGTTTGATTTTATTTCATGCTTTTTAACTCACCCAACAATCAACAAAAATTTAACCTTAAACATTTTGTTGAAACATTTCAACTTAATTTATTACATCGTACCTATAACCTGAAATACTCAAAAGAAAATATATAGGTTGCCATGGTTAGTTGGTTGAAGTTAATAGCTAATAGAAAGATTTAGATATTCGTTTCATGGTACATGATATCGATTTGTAAATATTATCTGTACTCTTATTGGAAGTTTTGAACTTGTGTTACCTAAAATATCACGATTAGAAAAGTTACTAATAAGTTAGACATTTACACGTGACCAGAAAATGAGATTAGTTTACTCAAGAAGAAGGAAATATATATTATTTGTAAATAGGCAAATCCAAACTGGATAAGAACCATTCAATAAAAACACATTTTAACATCGAATTGGGTATTTAAGAGAAAAAATTATTTCTTCTGTTTTATTAATACTGATAAAGAATTCATATGAAATAGATACAATTATCGAATGAAAAAAAGAGATCATTTGTTTTCCAAAACATTCATACAACTAACGGTTTGTTGAAATAATGTACCATTTTTCCCAACAATGACAAGAAAAAATATGTCACTGAAATGTTCATTCAATGACTTTTAGTGAAGAGGACATAATTTCGTTCATGATAAAATAGTGTTTAGCAACCTAAATAGTGTTGCAGGTTCATGTCATAAGTAATAATATTATTGCTTCTGAAAAATTTCGGGTTTCACTTTGAGGTATCGTAACATTTTTTTAGATGAATACCTTCGAACTCTCAGAGCAGAGTTCAAATTGTTTGAATAAAATTTTTGGGTTACCATTTTTCAGTCAGTTTGGTTTATACGGGGTGATGTTTTTAACCGAATTCCTGATCCTCGTCCTTTTTCCTGATGTGCGACTGATAGTAAACCTACAAGGGCTTCAGCTGCAAAACCAGTGACAGGAAAGGTTGTCAACTCTTATCCTTGTAGTGGTTGACTAGATTATTAAAAGCTCAACAATTCAGGGGAATCAAGGATAAACGTATTATTTACTAGGCTTACTGTGTGATAAATCTAAATATCAAGAAAAAAATTAACGAAACTTTTGAAATTTTTGTATAAATTCAATGCTGATAATTTATTATAGCTTTGTATGTTACTTTATTTTTAAAAGTAGTTTAACAAAATTATAGAAATTTACCATTTTCTAAACAATAGACCTACTGTAAAATGATTTTTATTGCACTATAAATTACCATTAGATTCTCTAAAGCCATAAATAATGCCAAAAAATTGTCTCATATACACCATATCATAAAATTTCTTTTTCTATTGAAGTCGTGTGTACAATTCAGACACTTTTTGTTCCTACAAAAACTCATTTTACAATATTTTACAGCATAATAAAGAAAAGTTTTTTAAAGCCGTATGAAATGGATATGGGGAAGCGTCACTAGCAGACAGACTGTGCTCATAAAATTAATGCTGTATGCAATTCTATCCTACCCTACATATAAGTCTGTTATGTCTGAATATGTATATAAATGTAAGAGATACTATCAATTAAACCAATTTAGTGACTAAGTTTGAAGCTTAGACAAATAACGAGAATTTTCTTTTCTTCAAAATAACCATTTACAAATCCTTATATTTTGTAGTGACATTGTTCAAAAAAGAAACAATGAAACTGCTATTACTATTTTTATGTTCAAATGAACAATAAAATTACAGTTTCAATCGTTTGACCTTCGCAATTATGAAAAGTTGAAAATGAAGATAAGAGGCATAAAGCAGTATTCTGAAAATGATGAAGGCAAACGAATAAGGATTGCTATTAAGGTAGTTTTTATCCAAATAATGCGTTACACTAGTGTTTGGTGTAGATTAGAAAGATTTAAGTTGAAGTGTCACAAAGACTTGAAATCTATGGGGAGATTTTGTGTGAATATCGTCAGATTAATTAAGCTTTTATCCGCTTACATAAATTATGGTTTGTGGTATTTGGGTAAAATAACAGGTGAACTTGAAATTCCTTCTTGATCATGATAAGAATTGGCTAAATTAGAGATTATTGGACATCATTCAACCATTCTTCATCGTAGTTTTAGACTATTTGAAAACAAATATTAGCAGATATATGCTGGTTAAGTAATTAGTTTTCATGGTCACAGAAAAAATACTATCTAAAGTTTCTGCTACCTAGTGAGACCTGGAAACCGCTATTGAAGCGACTCACGCAGCTGTATCCCTTTATAGATGATAGAAGTAATGTGTAAAACCTGTAGGATGCTGAACAGTTATGCTCTTGTTTGACTTCACTTATCAAAATCTCGATATATATCCTGGAAACTCGCTAAAACCTCTTGGAAAAAATCGCGAATGCATTTGAAAAATAGTACCAGTCAGTCATCCATTGACTATATTTTATGATTTCTTACAGTTATCCCTTTTGATTTTATTTTTTAATAGAACATAAACAAAATTACATTGATTGTAATTTCATGTTCATTCTCTAGATGTCAACTTATTTCAATTAATTTATACATAGTAACAATTTTGAACAAAGTAGCCTTCTAGTAAAATGACTGATGGAACAGTAGAAATCGAAAAAAAACAAACATGGCCATAAAGACAATTTATTGAATTTACAATAGATTTACTGTACAGTAAAATCTGTTTCCTCTGTACTATCTATCCATCCAGAAAGATGAACATCTTTCATCATAGTTCATTTTCAGTAATTAAATTCATTTTCACATTTCGCAACTCCCTGCTTCAATCAAAACTTGATTCATTAGCAAAAGTGTCTTACTTAACTGAATAAATGATAAGTTTAATCAGTTTATGAGATAACTGAACTGACTAAATTGTGTAATGTGTAATCATCATTTACAAAATAGGCAATGAATAACTCTTGAACTTGTTCACTCTTATTCTGGAAACTTAAAAATCAAATACTTTACTCACAAATTGAAGGATTAAGATTTTTAGTAAACAAAATAAACTGTGCAACATACAGATTTATATTTTACACATAAATCACAAACAGTTAGAAAAAACATTAATGATCAGTATTTAAGGTTTGAGTATGTTTAAACTGTCTATATATATGATTGGAAATCAGTTACGTACTCATTTATCAAATTTACAATTTCACTACTAATTAAAATGATCAAATATTCAACTTTTAATTTTGTTGCATACTTATGTCCTGATTTTGATTTCTTATAATTAAATAAGTGCATAGTTGTCTATTGATTAGGTTATTGATTATTTGTGAGATGAACATTTTAAAGTTCTAGTTTTTCAGATCATAAAAGAAAAAGTTCTTACTAATTCAATAAAGTGCAACACAAGGAGCTGTTCTTTCACCTTGTCTTTTCTAATTTTTAATGCATAATCTACCATCTTCTATGGAAAAACTTCTGTAAAGTATGCGAATAATCTTATTACATGCCTCATCATATTTTCTTGAAACGAATGAGGTCTTGTCTCTTATTAAACAATGGATCTGTTGTTACTAGTATCAAATTTAATCCTTCTAAATGTCAAACTGTTAATTTTAGCCTTAGATGTAAAGAACATCTAAACACCTTAATAGAATCCCATAAAATTCCTACTTTTGGAGATTCCCTAATAACAACTGTTTTCTTATGTTTATTGATAACAAAGAAATGTTTCCACTTGTTGTATGATATAAAGAGGTTTGACAATTCTGATACTACTCAATAATCACTTTTACGATTTATAGATTCATGTATATTGCCTATGATTCTTTACAATTCCTTACTATTATTTCCCAGGCTTTCATGAAAAGTTTTTACAGTGTTGCGGAGACGAATGAAGGCAGTTAACTGGGTGTGTGGTGAGTCTTTTTAAGTCATCATGAAAATGGTTGTGGATAGAAATTTAAAATCATGCAATCGTCTGACAAGTGTTATCCGATAATAACCATCCGATTTATTCACATCTTCTGGTTGACCAAGAAACCGAAACATTAGAATTCAGGCACGCAAACAATGGTAAAAATGTTTAAAAAAATCTTATCTAGAGAATATGTTATGCATCCAATACATCTTATTTGGTACTTCAAGAAACGCTATTCTCCAAGGTAAACATAATGTGTGATGCTTCTATAGGCCGACCATAACCGTTTATTCCGAAGCCGTTTAGACGGCAATTTTTCGAAACTATGCATAATATATCACATCCTGGAACTAAGGCAACGATCAGTATGATCACCAAGCGTTTTGTATTGCCAAGTATGAACCGGGATGTTCGCAACTGGACGCAGGCATGCATTAAATGTCAGAAAATTAAAGTTCATCGTCACACTAGTTCCGCAGTAGGTCCTTTCCGTCATCCGGACAGCCGACTCGAGCATATACATATTGATATTTTGGAACCATTGTCAATTTCAAATGGCTTCAGTTATATCTTTACCTGTATCGACAGATTCACGCGATGGCCTGTAGCGGTGCCCATAAAAGATATTTCAGCAGAGACTATAGCCAAAACCTTAGTTGAGCATTGGATTTCATATTATGGAGTGCCTGCTAATATTATAACCGATAGAGGAGCTCAATTTGAAAGTTGCCTCTCCCAACAACTCATAGAATTCCTTGGAATTAAACTTATACGCAAAATGTCCTATCATCCAATGGGGAATGGTATAAAAGACCGATTACACCCTCAACTAAAAGCATCTCTTACAGATATAATCAGCAAAACTGATTGGGCCAACAAGCTTCCGTTAGTCATGTTGAGTTTAAGATCGACAATTTAACAAGATATAGGATATTTCCCTGCAGAGTTGGTTTTCCGAACTACTCTACGTTTACAAGGAGAGTTTTTCACCTGAAGTAAAAGTGTTTCAACTCAAATAGCCAACTACGTACATCGTCTAAAAGAACACATGGATGACTTAAAAATAACGCTTCCGAAGAAATTCAACATCGGGTATATATTCCGAAGCAACTAAACGAGAGCACTCATGTATTTATCACCAGGGATAGTTTACAACGTCCCTTCAACCGACCTACGATGGTCCATTTAAAATGATCAGAAGAAATTATCAAACTATCACGGTAGATAAAGCTGGATAAACTGATATAATTAGCATTGACCGAGTCAAACCAGCTTTTATCGAAAGTGACGAACAGCTAACAAGTACAAATCCTTCGAAAAATATCGAATCACCGGGATGCGAGTTCCAACCATCAGCGACAGCAATGAAGAAAAGTGAAGAAAGTCCAGTAACGACTAGATATGGTCGAAGAGTTAGATGACCGCAACGATCTATGGCTACAATTTTGAATTGATAATTTCTTTTGCCAATTCGAAACTAAAAACCTTTTTTTCACTTCGTATATGCATGTTGAAAAATTTAACTTATTTGTTAGCAGATTCAATACATCAGGATGTACAACTTTTGATCTTCTGTCATTATTCGACCTCATGAACGTTCACACGAATTCAAGATAATTTTCATCTTACATCTAAATTTTGTAAATTTTGATATTTTCCGATAATATCTTGTTTTTCGCAGACTCACACACTTTTGTATCCTTGTTTTCTGGGTGGGAGGGCATTGCTTACCGCCTACGCACATATCAGTTTGACTAGCTTTATCGATTAACTGTTCAAATAATTCGATGGCAATATCGACCATATATATTTGTAGTAAATCTGATATTTGTATCAACCATTAGATATTTTGAATAATAAAGAAATTTTGGCAAAGACTCGCGTTCTGTAATAACAATTGTTAGGATAGCGGTTAGACAAAGTACAGGAAGACATTGAATGTCCATCGTCACATGTTAAACACAAACATCAATTACATAATCTTCATCGGTTTTGTTATTTGATAAAAATGAGACTTATTTTAAAATGACAACACCAATAGGAACAATAAAATTGTCTAGAAATAATAATTTATTCTTCTCATGTGAATTTGTTTGTACTGATAAAGTTTTAGACTACAATGATGATATTATTGGCTTTTGTAATCCGCATCATGTGATCAATGCGAACGATTGCATAGCTTTATGAGATCAAATAAGAATCTGATCATTGGCTTACATCACAGAATAAAAGGAAAATTTCTATCCTTATCTATTGGATGATAATTTCCACAGTTTGTTGATTCTATGATATGAAAAATGTTGAATATACACAACTGATATGCTTGATTTTTAAAAAGTATTGAATAATTCGTTCACTATTTAGATAGTTTGGATATAATTAGTGGTGAATTTTGTTTAATCAGTGATTTAGGTGTTCTGTGCAATTTTTTTTGACTAAGTCCCATCCCAGATATTTCTAAAACTACGATTGATATTGTTAAACAGATTAGTTATTATGTTATAACATCCACTGATTAATGGACTTAATTCCTGTCAGGATGAATGATGTTGTCAGGGAATGGATGCGAAGATAAGCGTGTATTTGTGAGGACCTGTAAGGATATAAGGCAAGTTGAAACACATATGGCAGCAACTCAGTAAATCTGTTTACACATGAAAGGTATCAACTGTAAGCTGTAAGCAGTTTACACGCGTCAGTTGAAGGCGGTTGTGCAACCAAGATTAGACACATTGAAGCAAAAAGACAAAGAGGAGTTTCAGATCCGTCAAAATAGTTTCGAAATTTTAAACGATTGAACTTCACATCATGACACTGTTATCCTCACCAATGAATCGTATGATCGTTGATTGTAATTTTGTTCAATATGATCATAGATTTACAGTTTATCCATCTGAACTAGTTATTCAACTGATGGAGAGTCGAACAACTGTTATTTCTTCAAGAGTATCTGATGATGTTTATATTCAGGTGATTATCATCTATTGTTTTCATTAATAGTTACTCAGTAATTGTGTTGTTTCATTTATTGTTCTATGTATGGATGCGTGAGACTGCGGTATGTTTACGTTACAACTATTACGCTTATATTATGTGGTGTATTTTTTAGTGTTTTGGTGTATAGGTTGATATTAGCAGTGGTCTTTGGTAACGGTTTATATAGATTAAGTAAAATTGTAACGCTGTTAACCTTAAGATGAAATATTAAGTATTCTGTGAATGTTTTCGGTTACGTAGTTTAAGCTGTATAATTTAAACTTTAGGTGTTTAGGATTCCAGCTTGATTGGACTAACTGACAGCTGTTTAAGGCAAAGAGGGCTACAATAACAGGTTACTCCGACATAGTAAAGTGTAAGAATTTTGTTTTCCTCGGTATAAAAAGTAATTTGGTGGTAGCTTAATTTGTAAAGTATAGGATTCTTAGTCCTGAGATGTCGATTGTTTTGATATCTCACTGAGAATTTAGTGTTATTGAGTGTCTGCGACAATTATAGTTTTATTTATATTTATTTTATTAAGATTGATGATAATCATTTGATATTAGTTGTGGGGTTCTTAGAGTCTTGCTTTTATTCTCTGATGATGTTTTAATGTTTTAGTTAATAGTTAAGTTAGTTAGTTTATCGTTGGTTCCATGTTTTTTTAGTACTTGAGGTAGCGTGAGTCTAGACGTTATTACTACTATATACTGGCTATCAGCGTTTCTTCTGCTTTGATCTTGGTGGGGGTGCTATATATATATATATATATATATATATATATATATATATATATATATATATTGAATGAAGGTTATCGAAACCCCCTCAAAGATAACGACCTACATGGGCAACTACAATAACATAGTGTAATAAAGAAAAGAGCTAATTTATAGATATCGATGAAAATCTACATTAGTGAATAAAGTGATATTTCTTTTGACGAATTATGGAAGACAACCAGTATGTTTTTACATCTGAAGTAGATTAACATAGTATATCAGATTGTTTTTAAAAATATGAAACCTGATTCAAGAATAACATTTACCTACTCAACTTATTATTATCATTGTATTCCTTTCTTAACTTTTATTATCTAGTTTATCCTTTTTTTCCCTATGAGTATCGAATTACTCATATAACATTTTTTCAAACCAATCACCTTGATTTTAATCTAATAACATACTTCAAAGTAAAAAAAACAACTTTCATGAGTAAGTAAATGCAAGCGATCTATGAAAACTTCAAGGTTATAGAGCACTACCATACAACAATTCCGAGGTAGTATTTCTGTAAAATAACTTCTGTAAAAATAACTTTAGCATCTGATCATTTCTGTTCCTGATGAATTTTTTTTTTCAGAGATAACATTCTAGAAGTGTATCCATTTTACGAATTACAAGGAATAATTCAATGAAATCTATTTGTTTCAGTATAAATTATTTTACACAGATTTATAATAAAAAAATTAAAGTAAACAGACAGTTTATACCTCAGAGGTAATGATGATGGTAATAAAAATAATAATAGTAATAATTATACAGTGAAGGGAAACCATTTTATATTCTTTTTGATTTTTTAATATTAAAAATTACCTAGATTTAAATTATTATATTTATATTTCGTATTATTATTATTATTACTACTACTATTATCATCATATGACATTCATTTAAAACGTCATGAGTTTTTTTTGTATTACGTAAAACGCCGATAAGTGTTATACGTCAGACATCATAAAAGTGACAGATCAAATAAAATCACTGAAAAAACTTTGCTTTGTTCTTTTTGAAGATAAAGTATTTTACATATTTGAAATCATCAATCAATCATTGTTAGATCACGGTCATTAGAAACCTGGAAGCACTGGACGGCCGTTTCGTCCTGGTATGCGACTCATCAGCGATGCGCATCCACGACTCCTTCACCTCATAGGATTCGAACCCAGGACCTTCGGTATTGTGCGCGAACGCCTAACCTCTGGCCCACTGGGCCCACATCCAACGGTGTTAATGTCTAACTGTGATTGATCCAGGGATTTTGCATGAACTCACCCATTTGTGTTTGGTAGTTACTGCCTACAGCCGACAGAGTTGGACTCCGTTGGTCACGTCGTGGACGGGCACTTCTGATGAGTCCCATACCAGGACGAAACGGCAGTCGAGTGCTTCCAGGTTTCTAATGGTGGTCTAACAATGATTGATTGATGATTTCAAATGTGTAAATAAAAAAAAAACACAAATCTCCAAAGCTCTTACTGAAAACAAAGTATTTTATCAATCAGATGATAAATTATTGATTTTTATTTCTAAAAAGCAAAAACCATACAAGTTCTACAAGTTGTAAACTAAAATCAAGACAACTTTTTATAAGAAATTTCTTAATAATGTACTCAATTCTATGACACTTTTACTAAAAGAAGAAATTCATTCAATGTAAACTTAGGTGGTTATACTCTTTATATTAACATAGAAATCGATGAACAAGAATGTTTAAAGAAACGATTGAATTTTTTGTCTAAATATAGAACATTTATCAAAATTTTAATTCTACAATACTTCAATATGATTTTATTTTCAGATAATAATAATAATTTTAATCACTGATGAATTGGTAGGCTTTTTGCTACAAACTTGCTTCATGAACTAGTTTCAGAATGAATGCATTGGTACTATTTATATGAACCTATTTTGAATGAAAACGGAAAATTATTGAACATATAAACTCAATAGAATAGTGAAATCATCTTCATCTAATCAATATATACTTTAAGATATTTCAGTAGTATTATGAATAAGAATGCAGAAAACTTTCACGTGTACTTAAAAATTCTACCAAAGATAATTAATATAAAAGTTGTTTTAGATGACAAGAAATTAATTTATTAAGAGGAATATACATTTATTTTAAAGTAAGTTTATAGAAGCACATAAATAACTTAAAAGATTATTACAAATTCAATCATAAGAAAATCA
>OX103971.1:45366674-45379739 GCA_944470395.2 Schistosoma turkestanicum
CCGTTCTTACAAGATGCCAGTTGCAACCCAAATCAGCATTAATGTTTCATAATGTGAGACAGACTGACACAGATTCAAATCCTTCAGCGATCGTGCATTACATAAATATTTCTGTTTTGTTTTTTTGACAAGTCACTAGTAGTGGGAAGCCTAGGTTGAGCAGAGTACCCTACTGACTTGAAAAGACTGTCTGTAGTGCGATGTCAACAGGAAAAATAATAATAAATTCACTTATAACATAAATAGTCAATGGAGATTGCTGTTGGGAAAGTGAGTAACATTTAAGAACAGCTGTATCTTCTTTAACTATAAGTATTTTTAACTACACTATGTTCAATAGTTTCAATAATGGATAGGTGTTTGTTGAGTGCCGCTTATAGTCACGTGGTACTCTATTTCATTTTGTACTATAACCCATTCATTCAACTTCCTACTAACCTAGAAAAGTTAAAAGATTTACCTACATATTACCGAGATAACATTTTTAGAATAGTTTTCACTAATGGAAATTATCGATCGCATGAGTTTATAAATAGAAACGAAATAGAAACTATCGTAGTGCTTCGAATGTTAATAGCTCGCAATGAGATCCAAATTTTCTAAGTTCCGTCTACAGATGGGTTTATTTGATGAACGAAGAAGCATGTTCCAATAAATATCACACTGACTACCACTCGCTGACTAAACACGGGGAAATCCTCACTCATTCATGTCTTAATACTGTCATCACTGACAAAGACTCTAAGTGTCGCGTCTTCAGGTCCCATGAAAAGGATTTACTATGTCAATGTTGCAGATATATCATACTGATGAGTGTTCAATATCATGAAATAAATTGCTAATCCTTTTTGGTTTAATGGTTTTTAACTATTTGAAACCAAAAACACAGTGAATTCATTTTTAAAACTAATGGAAAATATTTTTGACGTCCCATTTAATAAGCTGTATTTGTAAAGTACACTACACTTCAGTCTGGTAGGAAAAGTGACTTGTGGTAGTATTTCTATTTAGAGAAAAATACATGTGACCGGTTTTTATCAATAGATTTTAAAAAAAAATCATTATTTGAATCGATTTTGCAGAATGATAAATTCTTGCTTTTTTATTCAAGTATTTGAGATCACTTATGCTCATTGTAAGGCTGTAAATATTACCGTGTGTATATGTGTGTGTGTGTTTATAAGCGACTGCAGTCTTAGGGTCAACAATGGTAATCATCATCATCATCATCATCATCATATTAATAATATCATTAGTAGTTCTACGATTAAATCTCTTTTATTCTCTGATATAAGGAAAACTAAACTATTAGCGTCCATACTACACATTTTTCGATTGTTGGTCTGACCCAGAAAAATTTTCATACCCTTTTTATTTTGTAAAATTCTTTTCTTTCATACAGATTTATATAGAGGATGGGTAGAGGAAGAGAAATGCTAAGTAAAAACAGACCAACTGTTTTTTTTCTTTTTTGATTTTTTCCAACTTTTTCATTCTTCATGCATTTGTTTAGTTCCTTTTTATTTTTAATGAAAAAAATGAAGGCGAACAGTAGGACACAGACTTTCTAATGTTATTCAAATCAATTGTGTTATATACACACAAATATACACATCCACATTATTCAAAATAATCACTCACTAAAGTACCATTGGTTCGGCTGTCTTTCTGCCGTTTTACCCAAATCGACCAGTCACAATCTCGGTCAGGTATGATCACGAGTTTTCTTTACTCTGATTGGTTGATTCTAAAGGAATTTCAATTCTGGTGATATAGTAGTTGTTAATAAGCGCATTTGTATGTTTGTATAAAATATATCTACAATTATTTATATTTTTCTTTTAAAAATCTAGGATAAAAAAAATCTAGTGGGAGAAAAAAAAACACTATAATATAAGGGGAATGAAAATGAATGAAGAGCTTTTATGTTTATACATTGACTAGTTTGCTTCTTCATTTGTTACATACATTATATCGATATTATTTTCATAGTTATACTGATCATAATAAAGAAGCAAAGAAAAACAAAGAATTTAAACTCTGATTTTTACATCCAGCAGTTCTTTATCGAATTTAAAGATTCACGATCATTTTATATATAACAATAATAACAACCATAATAATCATAAAACAACAGCTAAAAAGATTTCGATCATGATATATAATACTATGTATTCACATCATTCAACTCATTCTCACATTTTATAAAGAGCGAATAAAATAACTTATCCATGTATCATTTCAACTTTTGTTTGCGGAAAACACATACACGCTCTAGTAAATCTACATAGTTAACGTGTGGACGCTAAGAATTATACATATATATATTTACAGAACTTCTTTTAAATTCTTGTACATTCCTCTTTAAAACAAAACTGATTGTTTGTCATTCATCAAACTATAAAATAATTTTGTGCAAATTGTGACTATTCATTTTACAAATTTTCATTAGAAATTAATAATGACTGCATTGGCTATTAAATATGAAGCTGATTTTTCAAATCAAGAGAATAAACTAGGTACGATTAGTTATTTGTTTATATGTTTAAATTTACATTTCTTTTTTAAAAAAATTGATTTTCAATAATATGATTATTTGTATGTATATATATATATATGAATAGTTACGATCGTTAATATTTATTAAAACGTAAAAATATTAAAGTTAGATGGCTTACAGCTACCTGATATGATAAGAAGTCAGCTGAAGTCATGGAAGTGAAACTATTATGATGTAATCATCTGATCTATCTTAGAGTAAAACGATCATCGTAAAACTTTTTGGCATCAACCTCTAATGAATAGTGAGTTTATAGTGTTATGGAGTTTCATATTAAGGTGAAACAGTTATCCCAATGTTTTTTTACAAGGTTCCTAGTGTAATCTATGAAATTCAACAATTGTTATAGATTCTCTATAATAATGAATACTATTGATTTCAGTTGATCACAATGCTTGATTTAATATGAAAGATTTTTTATTTTCCTAGAATCATTTATAGAGATAATATGGGTTGGCTGCTTTTCATTGATAAACAAACTAGAATCATGATTAAGTTATTTAATTCTATACAAAAATGTCATATAAAATGTGGCTATTTATAAATAATGTAAAGTATGAACTATCAAATACTAGTTACATAATATCAAGAATGTAGACCACTGAATGTTGTCTTTATCTTCTCAAATCTAATCACTTTCAAACGAAGCTGTAAGGGATACCTTTTCTTTTCATAGTGAAATGGTTTATATCCAGTGTTGAAGTGTCATATTGAAATGAAATTACCTACCTAGTAGTACATGTTTTTCAATCGGTGTGTATTTCAAATCAAAACAATTGAACTATGATATGTTATTAATTTATTTATTAAAAAGTAATGAATAATAACTTATAATTTATTCAAATAATTTAGAATTTAGGTATTAAATAAAATAATGCTTATTGTTGGAAAATCTCAAATCCTGATGAAAACAATCATTAAATTATTTCCTAATTATCAATGATTTATAAGTTTATGCGAATTAACTTCATACACTGAATTTTTTTTCTGAAAATTTTTTTTCTAATTAAGAATATATTTATGAAAAATTTGTTAACAGATAGTATGTTCTCGGGAATTCTAGGAAAAAGTTTCCTATGGAAACTACATACATGTTTATGAAGCTAATGTTCACATCATTAAAATTCAGCTTGCTACGAATAAAAAAGGATTAAATTAAATTAAATAATTCTACTTGGAAATAATCGAAATAGGACATTTATGGGTTCTTTTAACACAACAGTATAAGTTTGATTATACCAAGTTAGCATTCTGTCTTCATGAATATTTCAGAAAGATATTGTAACTGTGATTGTGAAAAATAAATCCAACATCTTGGATATTATTTCTCGTTACAATCTTTTATTGAGTTATACTCTTTCGATTAGTTTTTAAGTGTAAACTGACAACTCGTATTCAACACACTTTAGGATATAGTGTACTGCATAACATTGAATATCTTTGTCCTGTTCATCATGACTAGCTAAATTAACTGTTACAACTACCTACTTAAATGATAATAGAACTTCGGAATTATATGTTATTGTTGCATCTTGAATATAACTATCCATTTGACTATTAATCATTTGTTTATAAATTTAGACGAATCTTAGCCAAGAGATTTATATCGATCGATGAGGTGAACGTAGAAATACACCACCTGATGAAAACAGCTTATAAATTCTTACAATGGCAATATCAGGAGATAAGAAGTTGTATTTACTTCATGAACTAGTACTCAAAATGCTCGATTTTAATCTATACTTTATCTATGATAGCCAATTATGTCATGTTATCTATTCAAACCGAATAAACTTAAGGAAGTTACCTATTAGGTAATATCTCTGACCATTATTATCAACACATAAAATGTGAAACTATTCATTTACAAAAAATAGTAAAACAATTATCCAACAATAAGAATAAGTGATAAATATGTTATGAATAAGTGTTCGTTTTTCAATGTTATCAATATTTATAGATTGAAGAATTAGGATCATTTGTATTTAAGGGAAAAAATCACTGAAATGAATCCTTAGCTGATGTTAACATTAAGAATTATTATATAAAGTTCTGCACAACTGTCTGAATGGCTATTACATCTTAAAGTTTCAACTGACAACTCCTATAAACTCCAATATCATTATTATTCATTGAATCAATTGAACAATAACTGGTTGTTTGTTTGAATAATAAGATTTTTAACAAAATTTATCACAAAATTTAAATAATTCTATATTTTCTGAAATAATTTTAATCTAAACGTATTCAAACGGTTAATACTTTAATTAAGAATAGAAATCGACACATCACTTTGATGCTGAATAATACATTATAGTTTACCGTAAATCAAAATTGAGTAAAATAAAAGATAAACATTCTAGATGAAAGTTTAAAATGTCATCACCGCCCGCTTATTAAATGAATATATGAAATAGAATGAACAATTGAAAAGTTAACTAAATACAATTTTGTTTTTATGGCTCTATGATTTTTAATGGTAATATTGGGCAATGTTATTCTGTGATGGAATTACATATGTTTATGATTGCAGTTGGTCACTCACTTTGACATTATGTGCATTCTGTGCGGTTTACCTTGATATTGCCTTTAGGTTATAAAAGTATTATTAACTGAGATGGATATTGGTTGGCAGTGGGTTCGAGTTCCAGGAGTGAACAGAATGCAGGTGCATCCAGCTGACGAGTCTTAAATAGGACCTAAATAGGCCTTGGATTCCACTGTTAGCCAATACTCACATCTGTTAATGATTGTTAATGTTGTATTCGCAAAAATTTCGAATTACAATGGTTGATTTATCAAAAACTGTCCTAGGAGTCAAAGCAATCGTTAATAAAAATAAACTTTCAATATCTAAAACGTTCTCACCATTAAACCATTTTACATAATCATAAGTGTATACTCATCATTATAAGGCTATTTTGAGAAACATGAGAAACAATATTACAATGAGAAGACATTTACTTTTTAATCTATCAAACCTAATGTTGAGTAATAAATCATTAACGAAATTCAAAGCCAGTCTCTTTAGATTTTGACTTGATTACATTGAAAATAAAGAAAATATTTAAATCCGACTTAATGAACTAAATCTAATTGAGTTATTTCCAATGACAACTGTTCATAGCCGTGTAAAAGGATACATACATATTTATGGAAAATACTCTGATTGAAAAAGATTTTTAGTTCTCACTGGTTCTCAATAATTCTATGGATCACATTAATTCACAATAGAAGTAATCTTTAACAAAAATTAAAATACTAGATAGAATGAAACACTCATTCAATGCTTTCAGGTTTTCAATGGTTATTTAACGCCGATTGGTTTATAATTTCAATGACATTTAACTCTTCTCAAAACCCCATATGAACAGTAGCATTTCTCTTCTTTACTTATTATCTGTTATGTTTATATTGTCACCTGTCATATTTTCATTATACTGAATAGATCTCTTTTCGATTGCTTCATTTGCAAAGCAAAAAACTTGAATATATAAATCGTTTGTCTATCGATAACTTTAAAATGACCAATGATATTTCTGGTCTCATCAAAACATTATTTCATTTCAAGAGATCGATTATTTTTATGATAAAAAATATAAACATGTTATAAGTAGTTTACAATTTACAGTAAAAAAAAATTTACCCAGACTATTAAAATAATATTTGATTTTCATTAGATTAATTAATGATTTCATTAAAAATTTATAATAAATTTTACTATTTAAAAGAAACTAAAAATTTGAATTAAACATAAGATAAATTAATAGTGATTATGACAAGTTTTCTGCCTTTCACTGATTGATCAAATAAAATTTTTTGATGTTACTATAATACAGAAACAGATCACTAGCTAGATAAACATAATCTTGTAGTTTTGATATCAATTATGAGTTAATGAATTGACATTTTGTATAAACCTAACAGTATTTTACAGTATTTTAGAGTTGCATGATTTTAGAAAGTTGAATAGTCGCTCATAGTCAATTGTCAGTTTGCTAGGAGTGAATTGTTGTGAAAAAAATGTCTAAATAAATTTATTTATCATCCGAGTATAAGTACATTAATACATAAAAGGTGCGTTTTTAAATCCTCCTTATAGCCATAAATACTTCCATAGAAAATTCCATTATCATTTCATAAATCCTCCTTATTCGTAAATTCGGTAAGGAGTTGGAGGGAGAGAGAGAGTAATAAAAAAGTACGATATCATTATCTATGTGAACATTCTTATTTCACGAACAAATTTATTAGTAAATCACTGATTTCCTATGAGAATTTTTTGAGTATTTTGTCAATGGAAACAAGATAGCTCATTGATTTATGTGTCAAGTAGAGTTTATATTTAAGGAAAAAAAGCATTTGATAAATTTAAAAGTCATTTTTACTTAATAATTATAAATAAGGATTTATCCTTTGAATGCCATATTATATCGAGATAGTTTTTTGATTGAAATTTACCTATTGGGTTAAAATTATTCATTTCTAAGCAAGAAACTAAAAAATAAACTTCATCACTTTGATTTTCATTGTTTTATGCTTAGACATTATGGGTATGAGGGCGGTTGTCACTTCCCGGCTGCCCACACCGTGGAAGGTTGTTTCTTGAGAGACCTGAAAAGGAAGATAGATTAGTGTTGGTCTTAGAGACCTGGGTGCGTGACCGCAGAGTGGGCACCCTTACCGCCGGAGACGGAAATCCGTGAGGTAGGGTGAGATGTGGCATTTTTAGGGTACACATTTTTTAACTCTTCCTTCCTTGTGAGAAGGCAGCATCGCTGAAGATGTTGGTTGTCCGAGGGAAACACCCTACTGCTGTCACACCCCTCTACAGTCAGCAGTACGACTTCGCCCTCAGACTTTGGGTAGCTGTTTTTAGTCTCATCGTTCTTCAGTCGATCAGCCTGGCATGGCAAAACCTTCTTTCTAATCACTTTCGTTCATTTTGATCAACCTCTGATATCATAAATATATATTCTAAGTGAATATCTCAATATGGTCCTCTGAAAATGCATATTTTTTTCTTGTATATTTTTGAATTGTATGTAATGTAGTTCATATTATCAAATAATGTGACGTAATTCCTGTTACTACAACATATACTTGATCTAACCATATAAAATTATTATCAAGATTGTTATAACTATCCTCATTTGTTATACATTAATTATTACTATCAATAATTTATATTATCAATCCTCCATGGTCATTGCTTCAAGCAAATTGTGATATAACAAACAAATAAATGTTTTACAGTGAATTTTCTGTGAACATATTGGACATTGAATGTTCAAATGTGAATATAAATCAGGATATTTTTAAATTAAATTCTAATTTTTAATTAATTTCATTTAATTTTGATTTATATGACTGGTATATTAAAATTACAGTTGATAAAAATATGTGGAAATTGTGTGTGTTTATATTTGAACTTTTACAGTAATTAATTAACAGCAACTATTTGTTTCTTTACATGAATTGCAAAATGGCTGATTTTCACTTCATCTTTCAAATATCTATCATTTCAGCGAAAGTTACAAGTAGGTTAAACAAAAAAAAAAATACATCTTATTACTTGTAGTATACCAGTAGATACCATGTAATAATAATATTTCATTACAAAAATTAATGGCAGAGAAGGAGAGACAGAGAGAGAGAGAGAGAGAGTCATAGTACATGACTTTTTTTAGTTAATTTAAATTAGAACTCACTGATGGATTAAACTTGAATCATTTTAGTGCTAAAACTGTAATTCAGGTATGTAAGCAACTGTTCTGCAGTGGGGTATCAATAATTTTTCAGTCAGAAAACAATGAACGTTTGAACAAATGAATCAGGTTAAAACAATCGTGGTTTATATTTATCATTCATAGCTTACCGCTATACACTTCTCAAACCTACAGCTCTATAATATTAGAAAATTTAAAAATGTTATAGTTGTTTAGACATGGTTAGCAAAGTCAGTGATAACAGTCTTAATAACCATGTTCTCTAGTAATCATTCAATCTGTAGTTTATTTTCAATTTCGAACTTGGTTTACATTCAGAGTGTGTGCACCTCCTACATTCATTGAGGGCGTATTTCGATAACATTTCAACCAATCACAATATTTCTAATATTTTTGATTGTATCCACAGCATGTAACTTCTTGAAATAAAGAAAAAGAAGCCGTTTTCTGTCTAAATAAACAATAATTGTTAATAATTTCTTCTTCACACTTTGCAATTATGAATCCATAATTATTATTGTTACAGTGTTAAAGATAAGGCAATTGTTCATTTTTAGACATTCTTTGTTCCTATATTCCTTTTTATTTCATTCAATAATGACAACAAACTGTAATGGAAAATTTTTCTAGAAATTATCATATTATGGGTTTGAGAATATTTATCTTATACTAGAAAAGTTTTAGGAAATTTGTACGAATTGTATGAATTTAACGCTTTATAGTTTTTATTGTTATATTATCCCGTGTCAAACTTTATCGTACACTCTCAACGGAAATCATTGAACATGATGCGAGAATAGTTTTCTTACAAATTTCAATTCTGTCTAATACAAATAACATAGAAGTTTTTAGGTTAAATCCTTAATTAGTAGAGACAACAGGGTTTTTTGGTTGTAGATTGAGGTATCAATAGAAACCAAAAATGAGGTTAGGCGGCTATTTTATCTTATTCGGATATTCCTCAGTAGTGCGCTTCTTAGACGTTACTAGAGATAGAATTTGGGCCATTAGAAATTATAACTGCTTTTTGGAACTAGAGAAGAATCAACAGAGGTGAAAATTTACAATTCACAACATCAGAGTACTCAATCCTGTGTATATCTTTCAAATTAAATCAATACACAGTGAACATTTTTGTTATGATTTATTTCATCCTTATTAGTAGATGCCATCGATAATTATCACATTCAAATTTGTTTGTACTTAAATATTCAATTAACATATAGTGAAAATCCATTTCATTTATTCGAACAGCATAAAATAATGTAAAGTATTTGAGAGATAAACAACCAGCAGAGTTACAAAGGGTTGAAAAGAATCTTTTTGTACTATGTTTTTGACATTTTTTTCTACCCTTATGCGCTAATAATCATGTAATAGGTACTATCTTTTAACTAGTTTTTACATCATTCATTCATTCATTCATTCATTCTGTGTTAGTGGATACATCTCTCGGAACAATAATATAATTGCTAACATAAATCTTCCCTTATTTTATTATATTGGAAAAGAAATTACATGAATAATGATACTCTCTTATTTAGTGTACAAAACAGAAGTGAAAAGTTATTATTTTTTGCATCCATTTGAATCCGTTTATCAACTCATTCATTGTTTTTTTTACTAGTTCAATTTGAAATAATTTTTATTACAAAACTAAAAATTAATCATTATCACTAAACGTATTGCATTATTTATGTCTTCTTGCAAAATCATACTCTTATAAGTTGGTAACTGAAAAAAAAACATTAAGATGAGTGAAACACCTTTGTTGTATCAGTTTGAAACTTGTCAATGTGGTATGTGTGACTGACTACGTTCATGAGTGATGACTTGACTATGAAATATGTTTTTTTGGAAAATCATCTACTTCAGTTTACATAACAAGGCAATAATCATTAAATTTTACATGATGAGTATATGAAAGAGATTTGGCGATATAAAGTATGTACTTACTTCTTAGATGTTTCGAATTACAGTAGTTAGGATATTACTTTGGTCTTGGGAAACTATAATCCTATGATTTAAGATTTAGATTTCATTTTGCTCTTGATAAATCTCAACTGTAATATAATTAGAGTTTTTGAGATGGTGGAGAAAACTTGTAGCTTAGGTGGATGATTGTGGTGGTGTTTCGTTCTCTGAGCTGCTCAGAGTTGCGAGTGAATAAACGCATGGAGCTCTTCTAGACTTACCATCGATCCTATATCCGGATAAAGGAAGAGAAGAGATTCTATCGACTCAATCATTCATAGGTCAACGGCATATGTTCCATTAAGAATAATAGGCGAAAGTAAGTCTGTAAGTCTGTACTTACTAATTTTTAATATTTCTCTAGACAGTTAAAAAAAAATTCATGTCTAAATTTAGATAATCTATTCAATATTCAATTAAATGACTTAGTATTTTACATTATACTTACTATTCATTGGCATATAACATTAATTTTTATTGTCGGGTAGTTATAATCAATAGGAAAAAATATATATAATGTGAATTTATTCATCATAACAAATTTCAATGTTCCATTGTCCTTTTTCAATAATAATGTACTTCACTTCTCTCTCTGGCTTTTATTTAAACAATCACGGCGCAAAAACTGTAAAATCATTATTTTATGATTAGTTTTATATCAGTGAAAAATATATATATAAAGGGAATACTTTGTGTGTGAATATATATACGTATGCATGCGAATATATTTAAAATAATATAACATTTAGATATGCACATCAAATGTGACTAGTATATAACTACTATACTAAAATGTAGTATATGTTAGTACACCTGTCTATGTTTCTGTATATAAATATGAGTTGCGTTGTATGTTTTATCTTCAAGAGTTATAAGGAAAGAAATGTCACTTTATTTCACATCATGTTTGTGTTGAATTGTAGGTAATTTTATTATTCCTATCCTAATGGTTAACTCTACTGCCACAACAACAGTCGTTTCGTCTTCTATTAACAATATTATTATTATTGTTATTATTATTGTTATTGTCATCATCAATATTATCACCTTCATAATCGCCGCCACCTTGTACCAATTTAAGTCTGCTTTTATGATGACTGTAATCTCGTTTTTTTTTTTTGGGGGGGGAGGGATTATTAAAATACTATTACTCTTATCCTACATATTTTCAATCTACTAACCTTTTATTCAATGTAATAAAAAGTAATTTTTGATTTTTATTAAACAGCTGATTTCTTTTAAAAATGTATGTTTTTTTTATATATACCCGTGTATTTATCGGTGCATGTAGCCTATTTGCGCAGAGAATAACTGTACACTTGTATGCGCATTTATGTGTGTGTGTGTGTGTGCAAAATGATTATTCTCTTCTAATTTCTGTTTGTGTATTTATCACAGAGAAATTCCACACTTAGTTTGCTGTATTTAAAATTGTACTTGAAAGGTGCGTGTGAGAATAAAAAAATTAATTATTTTTATTACTACATATTAAAAGTAAAATAATAGTAATGATGCTTACTATTACTATTATTGTTCATGTTTATGTTCAGTGATAATCACTGGAAAAAGAGAACACCTGTTGTTAATTCTAAGCAAAAGTTCCGTGGAATGTGTGTGTTTGTATGCTCAGGCTATATTTTCATGGATTAGTTTATTTGAAATAGATGTTCATGTACATACATACTACATGTGAACATAATTTTCCATGTATCCATTTAATAAAATTCGATTGTATAAATGTGTGTCTATGTAACTGGAAATGTATTTACTGTAGCTGTATTCCTTTTAAACTCATACTGCTCCTTCTCCTGATACTACTACTACTACTACTACTACTACTACTACTACTACTACTACTACTACTACTACTACTACTACTACTACTACTACTACTACTACTACTACTACTACTACTACTACTACTACTACTACTACTACTACTACTACTACTACTACTACTACTACTACTACTACTACTACTACTACTACTACTTTGAACAAAGACGGTAAGGCTAGTTGGAATAATTGGTTTATTGGAAGATGACACAATTTACTGGTTGCTCCATACTTCCGGTTCCAACATATTTCGCTTCAGCAGAAACTTCAAGGCGATATCGCATACTGATTATAAGCCATATTTTGAGTAGTGTACACCACACTACTACTGCCATAACCATATTATTTCGTAACTATTAACAATAGGTTTGAAAATTTGATATATGGGCTAAAGTAACTTTTCATATTTCACACAAGTATGCGTAAACTCATCACTGAGTTGTTATAACTTTCTAGTTTTCTAGTTCTTAATATTTATCGAATGTGTATTTGTCACATTTTATAATTTTAGTTGTTTGAAATTAAGTAATCAGAAGTAATCGGATCAAAGCAATGGACTTGTATTTCTTTCAGACTGACATTTGTTCACAAACTGTATCTGATGGAACTATTGCTTTCCTTTGCTATTACAACTGTGAATTTCACATGGGAAATTAATTTTACTTGTAAGGTATTCTGATTGATTTGAGGATTACTATATTCTATTACTTGTCTATCAGTAAGTTGTTTACGAACTATCTATATATAAGCAGTCGATTCTTACAGTTAGTTAAGATAACTACACTAATTTGTTGGCGCTATATCCTTTGGAGTGAAATTAGCACTGATCTGATAATGCTGTCCAAGTGGACAATACAATTCTCCTTATTTAATCATATAGTTCAAAGAATGTACAATTCATCATTCTGTGTATACAACTAGATTAATCCAGTTAAAACATTTCGCTAATTGATTAATGTTATTTTG
>OX103971.1:45979835-46157742 GCA_944470395.2 Schistosoma turkestanicum
TAGAGGATTTTTGTCTCGTTTCTCCAAAATGTATCCAAAATTAATATAATTTCTCTGAATTAAGGGAACTAGGGTGCTAGGAATGTTTTAATCGGTTTTAAACGAGGTGAATTTTAGCTCACTATTTACTAGATCCAAGTATTAATTTTTCACAAAGGAAAAATTTAATGAACATTCAAAAAGCAAAAGTTAGCTTTCTATACTTCACATGAGTAACAAACTAAACAACAATTATCAGAGAAGACAAGATTGTTACGTCCTATTTTTTGCTCCTTGATCCTGAAAAGTACGGTGTGTCGATCTATTTGCAATTCACGAACCCAAATTCATATCAAAACGAAACTCCAAAGTAGGTTTATTGTTGATTCACAATAATCGACCAAAATGTCGTGCGTTTATTATAAATAGACGACCAATGTCGTTCTAACAACATTAATTATAATAATTACAATTACCTTCAATTTTGTAGGTTCCTGGAACGAATAAACCAAGACAAAAAGGAGTACAAAAATGGCCGAAAATAATAATTCAAACAAGTTCAAAAGTTAAGTAAAACAAATATACCCAAAAAACACAGTGAAATTAATGATATTGATATAAAGGTTTTAATCAGCCAAATGTCTTCATTTCTCCCGTAACAAAGATAATGTAAGGGAGAATTATTACAAATGAGCTTCTCTTTTCGTCTTCTCTTTGGGGCGCACCACATTATAATGGGCTTAAAAACAGTTTTCTTAGGCTGCTGCCCATTACTCTCCCACAGTTATATGTTATTTTGGGCAACTATTTCAGATTAAAAATTTCATTCTGCTTCAGTCATCATATATACTAATTTCGATTTTCATGGAAATTCGAGGTGAATTTCCACGGTAGTCAGTTGAAAAGTTACATGCGAAAAGTAGACATTTCATCTGGTAAATCACCGCAATAACATAATGTCGTTATGTGGACTTCCTTTATCCTGCATCATTAAATTGATAACTCTTTCATTAACTGAAAGATCAAAGTTATCAGACAGATCTTGGCTGAAACCATATGAAATCTGAAGCTAGCATGAAATAACTTCTTATGAAAAAGCATGTAAATTTTCGACAGCGCTCCAAGAGCATTTAGCAGGGCAAGTTGCTGTAGTCTATGATCACCACTAAAGGCTAATTGCATCCTAGTTACCAGGTAAAATCCCTCCGTAAAACCAAAACCAAGAAGAAGGTTGGATGTTGGAGTGAATCTATATTTGTTGGCGATCTCGTGGTATCAAATTAATACCGAGCTCGTGTCAAGGAATTCAGGTGAGACTACCGCGAGTCCAGTGAACGAGATGAAGGCCACATGAACGTAAAGTTATTTCCACGTTCTACACCGTCATATCAGTTTTTTTTATGTTAGAAAAGTTAAAACAACCCTGGTTTGTCGAGATACTGCATCAATCGTTTTGTAACGGCTTGACCTTGAAGGACCCGACAACCTTCAGGGAAGGTAACTTGTAGTTTGAATGTCGTTGCTCATTACTACTCGCAGATTTCTACTTTTTATTACTTTATGTAGCACCAACCCGTTAACAACTTTTAGGGGCCAGATATGTTTGTCTGCGGAATAAGATGTTACGTAACTTCGCTTTTTTCATTTCCTAAAGAACCAATCGAGCACTATTCTTGAATCGGACTCTCTGTTTCTCGCACTAATACTTGGATTCTCACTGTTTTTTGGTCGTGAGCTAGGATAGATTCGGGTGGTTTCTGAGTACGTTGAAGTCGGGGTCTTTAACGGCAATCTCCTACCTATTTCAGCCTATTTGGCCTGGACCCGACTTATCGTTAGTAGAAATTTTGCGGACCACAAATTGCAGTGACAGTTTATAACCGTGAGGAAAACGCAATAAAAATACTTAGGATGGACAGTCTTAACAGGCAGAATATACTTTAACTAGACTGAACATGAACAATCATGAAAACTAAGTACTAAGCCTAGGTAAGGCCACAGTTCACTATTAATTGTAATAAAGCTCAAGAGAAAAACAGTCTACCGACTGAAAAGATCAAGATAATTGCTTCTGGTCGAAAGTGTTATTTTTGTTGAGTAAGGACGTAGCGAAGTCAGAAAAGTGCAGACCACGTTAATATAGTACTTCTACTGCAATCAGAAATACCGCGAACTAGTATGCCTTATTGTAATACCATGATCGGTTTTATATATTTTGCCTTTTCTGAGATATTCGGTTGATTTCATCACGTATCATAAGTCAAAATGATGAATCAGGTATCTGGTCACCGTCAATCTATTCTTTTGCCATTTGTTTACAGAACACCCTGGCACGTTTCCTCAGAATCTAGTGTTGTGATCACTATTCTCCCCAATCTGCATGATAAACCTGACGTGGTATCACTTTCCATATGTCGCTTCCGATAAATTTAGACCATGATGATCTAGTTGCGAATATTAGTAACTGCTACACTATATCAGCACAGGAAGACTTAATTATGCACGCCTATCCCAAAATAATAACAGCAGTAACGATACCAGTAGTTGAAGAAAGTTTAGGCGTAGGTAATAGGTATTTACAAGTAATAATAGATCTGCGAAATAACAATAAGCGGTAGGCAATTTCAAACTCAAGATTTAAAGGAGGACGAATTTAATGTATTTCTGCGCGACTGTGAGCGATTCTAGACCATCGGACCCATCGTTCCCGAGAAGTAGTCATTATATCGTTCGTTGCTTGACAAGTTAGTGTGCACCTGCTTGTACGATGCTGTCCAATATGGAATGACCTCATGTACTGATCACAGGTCTTGAGATTAGCCATCCGTACCATTTTTCAACCTACTCCTTCACCAGCAAACATGCGTTCAGGCAGATGGTGGCTTAAGCATATGTAACACATGTCCCGACCGCCTCAGTCGATGAAAGTTCAATACTTCATCGAACAATTTTCCGTCTTCATATAGTAACTTGAGTCTAATCTCATCATTGCTTACTCAATGGTCTCAACATATTCTATCAATGTTTCGAGAGGGTCTGTTATCGAACGCAAGCAATCTATGAAGGTTTTGTCTTTTAAAACCATAGTGCTCAGGCATAAAATGGAATAAGACTGATTGCCACCTAGTATACTCATCGTTTGGTTAGCAAATAGTAAGACTTGGTTATCCCAGAAGTGCAAGTTGATACAAGTTAACCAAAATTTCGTCAAACATCAACCCACTATGGCTTATAAGATAACGAACTAATTAACGCGTCCAACTGCTTCACTCCCTACCACTGGTTAGCTCGTTGAAGCAGATCAGTTCTTAAACAATATTTTACATTTAAAAATGTAATGCGTACCAAAAATGATTTTATTGTTGCTTGAGACGATCATGCTACTGCGCTGTTTACCGAATGGGGCCATGCTGTCTGCGTGTTTTTGGCAAATAAGTGAGCCTGTTAGGTGATCAATGCTAAAACGCATACAAAAGCAAGTTATTTATGAGCGAATATCTACAAAAAAGTAAAGTAAATTAACTCCTCACATCAACGTTAGGCGGAACTAGGTTGTACATGTCTTATCATTTTTTCTATATTTTTAAAAATATGAAATCCTACTCATATACCATAAATTCCGATAACTGAAACTAGTTTTCTGTATAGTATCTAACTCGATGTATTATGGATAACTTGAATATTCAGTTCTGTAATAAGCGTAAATCTTTTCAATACTGTGCCCTTTTTATTTTTAGGTTTTTGTTGAAGCACTATAGATCATCGCAGATAGGCACATCTTGACCAATACGTTGCAGCGCAGACCGAAATGATCACATCACCTTATCGAAATCTTCGCAGTCTGTTCAACAAATATTGCTTATGCTTGGCAATTTATATGTGTGAACCGTGGGAGAAGGTCATATTACGTATCCTTTTTCATTTCTTTGATAAGCATTTTACTTCTATGAAAAATACCATAAAAATTTCCCAAAATCTCAGTATAAATTTCTCGTTTCTATGACATAGAGAGATTGTTCTTTGAAGTACGCGTTTCCTATAGTGTCATTTATTAAAACCATGTATCGCTTTGAAAAATTTTGATAATGCGATGACTAAACAAAGGTTACCAGAGTTGTGATGTATTGGTGCAGTACATTTCATGAAGTCTTGTCACACATGCTCGTTTAGACACATAAAAAATCAAAAGGTTAGCTAGACGAATTAAAAGGTAAGGGGAGACAAGGAATAATAAAGTAAACGCGAAAACCATTATGGATAATAAATCAGTTTTACCAAAGTAGATTAAGGGTTTTTAAACGCAGGGGTGGTTTCAATTTCCTTATAGCTAAGTTTTCCATAAACCTTAGTATACTATGCCCATGAACACTTTTGTGTATCACTACAAAGGTTGATCTGATATCAACCTTATGATTGGTCTCAACCAAATGAAGGATGATATATCCTGTGATCATTGAAATTCATTTGGATTTGGCCACTCAGAAATGTGCTCAGCCACCCTCATTTGAAGATCACGATTACTTCTCCCTATGTTCGTTCCCACACATACATGTAAATTAATATATGTAGTGTGATGTGAGAATCGTTTACACGCTGTTTGGGTTTTTGGTGAAATATAGACCATGAACTTTTGATGGTGACCAGTTGGGCTGCACTATATGTTTTATTGATTGACAGCTAAACTGAGTCTTTATTTCATTACAAGATTATTTGAGTCACTTCTGAGTGCTGGACCGATGCAGACTCGTTTTTTGGGTGCTTAAAATCTGGTAGGCTTCATCATATCGCTGCCCTCCCAAGTATTTATTAACCTCGATGGATAACCATTATTCATTGGTGTTTCGGATAAGAGCGGAACATACTATTCAAACAAATATAAAGGAGTCTATTCGATACACTGTTCTGAAAAATATTAATTCACACCCGTGTTTTTAAACTCACTATTCTGATAAGTTTCGGTTTTACAACCTTATTTTTTTCGAACTAGCCAGTGTCACTCTTCTTCAATCGTTTTCGCTTTTCTCCTCAACTATCCCTAATAGATTGCATCACACTGACAATAATCTGTACGCTTACGTATACCTCCGTTTTGATTATCCCTAGTCACTTATCTGCTTTTATAATGTTTATGTGGAAATGTATAAATGGGGATAAATATGATCGTTCTGAACCTTTGAACAACGTTTTAAAATAATATTAACAGTTTTAAATGCTTAAAACTAACTTTACCTTTGAAAATTTTTTTCTGTAAACGTCTTCTTTCTATCGCTAGTTTATTCTACTGTCGACGATGTTTACACAAAGCATGGATTTTTCATTCAGGAAAATTTCTTATTTTGCTATGCATTAGAAGCTGTCTTCAGCTTTATTGACAAACTACCTTTCAAATGATATTTGAAGTTCACTTCCAGTTTGTTCTGTTTCTCGCGTAGTAGGTACATGGAGAGATTTATGTTATGTAAATCCTCAACTGATCTTTTGAGAGTTTGAATGCGTAAGCCGTGAGAAGACTTTTCCATTAGAAGTAAATGGTCAGCTAATCATCACAAAAAACTCACACTTCCACATTATAATGTTATCGCTCGGCCATATATGCTTGTTTGGGTTTGTCCTATTGGTTATACATAGTCGTTTAAGTATTGAGATATCTGTAGGGTGGGAGAGTTCGGTTCATCAGAAGATTCGAGCTATAAACTCATTATCATCGAGATTGGATAGTAAAATGCTAAGGTTTATTAAATGCAACGCATCAATTAGTGCTTATCTTGCATATACACTTTTATTAAGTGAGTCTGTCTAGTTGTTTTTCAGACTTATATCTCATAAAAGTTGGTCATAAAATGGAAGCCCAAAGAAATTTGTTTTCTAGTTTAAGTATATTTCTTTTATATTCATATACATCGAGATAAAAGCGAATTAAGAGAAGTTGTTTAAAATACATCCGAATACACTTGTTTATATCATTACTTACAAAAACATTCTATAGATAACAAAAATATTTCCTCAACGTTAGGTTATGGAATTATGGATTAGTTTTATCTTATGATATTAAAAAATCGCATAAGTGCAAGCGTGCAAAGAAATGTGGCATTTTTAGTTTATGAGCTTTGTATTGTAAGCGGAAAAAACCATTCATTTGTGGATTTGATGAACTATGGAGACTTTTATGCCTTGAATAATCTTTAAAACAAACCGATAAGTTTCTAAAACTCTAATTATAGCAAGGAGTTATTCACACGACTAATAAACGTGGTTGTGAATATCATTTAATTCTTAGTGCTGTTGTTTGTTACTGTAGGGATATGGTTAGTGATTCCAATAAACCATAATATCGAAATAAACAACTTATTTACTCAGCAAATCCTGCATTGAAATCATATCACAAATCATCGTCATACAATGGAGTTATATATGTTCAATACACTATCACTTCCGGTTACAACCTTTTACATTGGATTTTTGTACTATTTTAGTTGGACTACTTCTGGATATTCCCGGTTTTATTATTGTGGCTCTCCTTTTGTCATATATATATATATATATATATATATATATATATATATATATATATATAACAAAAAAGTCTCTTACTCTTAAATCAGCCTCGTTTTTTGACAACAAACAATATAGTTACGTTTATATTACCACTCATTATTGAATGCTTCTGTTTCTTTGTTTAGTAAAAATAACAAAAGTAAGTTTAGTTAAATTAGGAAATAACTGACAAACTTTTGCACTTAAAAGTAACAGAATATATAAGTATCAGTACCAGGGCTTTACTTTATAGTTCCAGGTAAATTAGGCATTTAGTAAATTTTTAATAATAATAGTAACATATATGTAGTATCTTAATGAATATATATTTAAAAGAAGAGTACGTTTGTAGTTGGTTTTCCATTTTTATCCTTTAGCATCAAACGATGTGTATCTTTCGATTTCTCACTTATAAAGTGAAATTGTCTGAAGTACATGAATTTTTTTTATATGGTGTAATGGGCTTCGATAGACCGTTTATGGGGTTATATATCGGTATTGACTAAGCTGACCACAGACGAAATATGTTGAAATACAGGTAGTTTCTGGGTAAAACATTAGCATAGTTATGGAGTTCTAAGTATTGCGGATACGATATGTGAAATGTTAAAGACATGTGTTTTGACTGCCTATCCTTACTTTCATGTCTAGCAGTTACGTAGCTACTGAAAAAGTATCCATTTAACTAAAATGTTGGCAGAATTATTAGACCAACCAAATGTACATATATTTGATTTTCTTCGACAAACCACCAATATCTTTTCAGTATGCTTATCCATACACGAAACGTGACACGGACGGTTGTCTTTTAGCTGCTCGTTACACTGTCTAGTTGATGGTATGGTTGTTTAAATCTTTGTAGACCTGTTCTTTCTCATGAATTTGTCCCAAATCTTAAAAAACTAGGTGGCGTGGCGTACTTAGTAGTAATCTGGTGGGTATATGTGATCCAACTCCTGCTAGTGTGTCAGTCAGTTACAACGTAGAACTTCGTACGTAAATACATCAGTTCATCTTGCCATACCACGTTAGCACAGAGATGCGATTGCCAATTCAAAACACATAGTGGTAGAGATAGAAGAAGTATTGCTGGTAATGGAGAAGATTAGGGTTCGAAGATATTATTCAAAAACTATAATTCAGTGAGATCAGTTTAAAAAGGCAAAGGTAGAGGTGTTGACGTATCCAGAAGATTAGGATTTAATAGAACACAAAGAGTGGATGCACCTGCGCCATTGCGAACGATTTTGACCCATATCGTTCAAGGTCTCTAACCATCGGTTACTTTCGTCCCGTGTACCCCAACAAGGTAGCCAACATCTGCAAACATGACTCAGTCCATTTGTCAGTGACTTCATGGATTTTTGCCATGTTTTGGTTTGGTCGCCCGTAGCTTTCTTCCAACCTACTCTCATAACACAAAACATAACTCATCGAGGCAGTCGGTGGTTGGCCATTCGAAACACGTCCTAACTACCTCACCTTATGGAGTTCCAATGCTTCATCTATTGATTTGCCATCCTTACCTAGTACTCGCTTCCTAATGGCAGCATTGCTTACTCGGTTGTCCCAGGATACACGCCCGACTGAAGCTGCTACCTTGACGTGGTGGTCAGGCTTGCCTATTTTGATGACCCAACCGAGCTATGCTGACTGGAACGTATGTTCCTGAAGGTTCTACCATGCCAAGCAGGTCTATTGTAGAACGATGAGACTAAAAGCAGCTACTCAAGGTCTGAAGGCGAAGACGTACTGCTTACTGCAGAGGGGTGTGACGGCGGTAAGGTGTTTCCCTGGTTTTCTTGAGTCTGCTCTTCACGAGCTCTAGTTAGGCATCTAAGTATAATCGAGGCGAACAATTTGGAAACTATATTAGTTAGATTTATTCCCCTGTCATTGTAACAAGAATACTTCTGTCCTTTCTTATAAATTGGGACAATCAGGGATTGAGGCCAGTTAGAAGTGTTTATGCCCAGTTCCCGAATTCTACATAAGATCTCAGTCAATCTAACTGTTAAAACTGGACCACCAGCGGTAAAAACTCAGGAGTTAATCCATCAAAGTCTGCTGCTTTCCCTCTCTTGAGGTCGCCAATAACCTTTACAACCTCATTAGGAGCTGGAAGACTCACATTAACTTGTTATTCTGGTTGACTGGTGATGGCAGGTAACTGGAGTGTGGCTGAAGACCAGTCAAACTGCTACCTAAAGTTTTCTGCCCATTGATCTTATCTCCTGGATCGAGATTGGGTAAAAGTTCCGTCTTTCTTTTAACAGCCGGGTCTCTAGTACCAGTTTTATTGATAAGTCTGAGCAGTTGTCTACTGTTACCGATAGAAGCCAATAACTTATTAAACAGTGATTAGTAAGATTTCACGAAGAGATTCTCATGTACGACTAACTCCCTTATTTTTTGCACATTAAAATCATCAGTCAATAATTGGTAGACCACCATTGAAAACCTGGAAGCACTTGACGACTGTTTTGTCCAGGTATGCGACTCATTTGCAGCGCGCATCCACGACTCATACACCTCGCAGGATTCGAATTCAGAACCTCCGGTATTGCGTGCGAACACCTAGCCTCTGAACCACTGGGCCGGCATTCAACGGTGTTAATGTCTAAACCTGATCAATCTACAGATTTACGCGACCTCACACATTTATCTCTGGTATTTACTGCCTACACCCCACAGGGTTGAACTCCACTCCTCACGAAGCTAGTCACTAGTGAGCACTCCCTTATGACGAGAGGTAATGGGGGGAGTTGTCCAATGACGGGAAGTCAGAACTTGATGAGACGCTGTATAGCAGCCACATTTTGAAACTGGAAGATTTAGGAATTTCCGGACCTCTTTGAAAATAGGTCGAAAACGTTTTCGCAAATCGTCAGCTGAAAGTAAAAATAACTTTGAAATATTCTTTATGAAAACTAGTACTTAGAGGAGTATTGCATGGTTGTTTTCTTTATATAATGTATGTAAATAAACTACTACGTATTGTTAAGTCCCTAATACTATCTGAAGAGAAGTAACGAAGGATGCAGATATATATGCACTCCACACCGACTTAGGCGTTCTAATTAGCTGGTCTAAATTGTGGCTGATGCTTATCAATGAGACTGTGTTTACATGCCCATTACAAATACAAAGATAAATAACTACAACATGAGGAAAGTGTCGGTGCTCTTAGCCCAACCTCACAATGATCCAGGGATAATAGTAAGCCATGACCTTAAGACTAAGACCACTGCCTTGTAGTTGAAACTAGGGGGTTAAAACCGAAGAGTTGAAAAAATATCAGAGAAAACAGGTTTCCTACAAAGTCATCAACTTTTGAAACCTACTACAGGAAGAATTGGTGTCCGCACCTTTGATTGGTCTGTTCATGTATCGCGCTTTAGATTTCCTACAGCTTTCTCAACTTCACAAAGATTCGGAGGACTCGTATCGACTTGCCATTCAGGATGACTGGAGATCAAAGGTAACCGAAGTGTGTCTGATGGCCAGTCGAAGTGATCTCTAAAGTGTTCTGCCTATCGGTCCAATCTCCTGGATTGAGAATTAATGATACAGCCATTCTTTTTCTTGGACAGTTTCGCTAACGCATGGATTTCTAATACCGGTTTCCTTTTTAAGACCAAACAGTTGTCTGCTGTTGCCTACAACCCCTGCCTTTTCCATCGCTTTTGCTTTCGCCACCCACTACTGTTCGTGGTCGTTGCGTAGGCTTTTTATCAGCCTGCATCTAAGCTGACTTCGGTCTTCATGTTCAGAGCCAGGTTGGATGAGTTTTCGAACATCCATCAGTTCGGTGGACGCTACAGAGATCCGCGGCTTCATTCTAGCCTTACGGTTTACCTTACTAGCCGATATCATTGCTGTTTCCACAGCCTTTTTGATATAATTCCAACCTATCTCCGGATGGGAATCTCTTACATGGTGGCCTAACTCTTTTTCTAGTTATTCCTGAAATATTTTCTTAGTTTGATTATCATTAAGTAAAACCCTAAGAGGCTTTCTTACGGTGTCTTTCCTACGTCCAGTAAGCCTCAAACAAATACGAGCTCGCACTAGAGCATGATCTGAGTCTAGACATGTTCCCCAGAACGAGTGACAGTCCTCTATCGAACCCCTCCATCGGTGGCTGATGGCGATGTGATCTAGTTGAGTCCAACGTTGAGACGACTTTGGAAGTCACCAGGTCAACAGATGCTTTTCCTTATGCCTAAAGTTAGTGTTCGCTAGAAATAGGCGGTTATCTGAGCACACTTGCAACAGAAGATCACCATTGTCTGTTCTTTGAGCCGCGACACCATAACATCCACCTAGGTGTTTTCATTTTCACTTAGTCTGCCTACCTGAGCATTAAAGTCACCAGCCATTATTACTTCATCAGATTGTCTAACTTTTTGGAGTAGGTCCGAAAGCTTTCTGTAGAAATCGTCTTTCACCTCGTCTGGACTGCAGTCAGTGGGGGCATAGGCAGATATGACGAAGAGGCAACGGCGAGTGTCCTTATCTTTACGAGTCCTTACTGTTCCGTTAAGTCGGACAGCGCACAAGCGACTATCTACTGGGATCCAGTCTAGGAGAGATTGTTCAGTTTTACGACTCAATGCTATGACTACGCCAGCAAGACACCTGGAAGCAGCATCAGGGCTTCCAGGTACACGAAGAGTAAATCGAGCTACTTCTTTATTTTGACAAGGTGAAATCAGATTAATAATTTCACTAGGATCCTGTATGCGCGCTTCCGAGACGCAGCATACATCGATTGAGCGAGATTCTAATGTCCTAGCTAACGACGCCTGTTGCCTTATTTGACGTAATGTCCGCACATTAAACGCTCCAATATGTAGTCTAGAATGGGGTTTCAGGAGACCAGGGATGACGTTTCGTGAACTCGCTTCGTCTGCATCAGCTGTGCAGTGTGATAAAGGAATATGAGAAGAGTTAGTCGTGGAGATAAGAGAGGTATTAGGGAGTGTAGGAAGCATTTGATTTTGACCCATTTGGTCTCGTGTGCTGTTACGGGTATGAGGGCAGTTGTCACTTCCTGGCTGCCCACACCGTGGAAGGGTGTGTTCAGTAGTACAAATGAGGTCAACAACAATTTCAACGATTGACAAAATCATTTATTCCAGGGATTTATTCGCCACTGCAGACGCATTTCCGAATGCATAGGTTTTTATGTGTGTTCTCCCTGTAAAAAATTGGATTACTCCAACTAGCCACATTCAGTATAGCGAAGGAAGTGCAGAAAAGCATTCAAACTGAAAAACAATAAGTGTAAATTTTTGATCAACCTTAAGACATTTCACTACTGCTCATTCCATAATCCTGCCCCTGAATGTCACAACAATATGATTAAAGTTAACGATTGAATCAGAATCATGATAGGGTTCCGAAGCTAAGTTAATTTTCGTTAATATGTGGTAAAAATTAAAAACAGAGATGTACCCTAAAATCCCACTTGATTGGTCTCTACAGTCCGACCTTGTCGAAAGAGAGTGTCATTAATGCTGTTGGGTGGTCGTTGAACGAAATTGAAAACCAAAACCGTGAACATTAGGACGACAAGATTTTCATTCATGAGTATGAAAGATTCATGCTCAGGGTAGGAACTGGAGTCTGATCCCACGTCTTTGCACTGCGCAGTCAGATACTAGAATGAAATGGCTTTCCGGTGTTTCTTAGTCTGGATAGTTTCCCAATAAATGTTATTCCACGCTAAGAATTTACCTTCAATTTGTTTGCCACCTTACGCCATTTGTGAAAAGAAAGTTGAAAAAATCAGATCGAATTTTTTCAAAACAATTATTAGATAAAATAAGTGTGACGATACCGAACAACCACCTTCCCCAGAGTATCAATTTTTGACTATGTTCGTAGTTTATGTTTACTGTAAATGTAGACATGCAGTCAGGTCTTATCTATTATTATTTGGAGCATACATACCACTATTGACAGTACGTTATAATTGTAGACCATCGAACACGTTAAAGTTCTCCACAACTTTCCATTAAGCTGCAGTCAGGACACTAACCATTGAGGACAGCAATATTATAAATGTTAGGACATGCTTTTTGTTAGCGTGCATAGGTATTTCCTTAAATATCGCAACAGCTGAGAACCAGTACTATGGTCTCTTTTATACGAGTAAGATCCTTCGTCTGTTATCATCTTAAATACCGACTTTTTAAAGTGGCATGTAATATGAAACGAATTATGTTAGACCTTAAAATCAACCGGTGATTAAGTAAGTCTGTTTATATTACTTCAGCAGCCGATTTCTGTGTTTGGATACACCAAGTCTTAATATACAATATTCTAGCTACCAAGTTTTTTCATTTGAAATTGAAAGACTGCTTTAGTTATCGAATCTTAAGTTGAGACAGTGGGATGCTTGTTGGGTTATTTATCTATACCGGTGACAGTAATAGAAACCGTGCTCATAAAATATTATTCTCCTTCCAGCTCCAGGTATTATAAGGTTTCGTAAAGCCTAATGTAACTTAATGGTTGAAACTTAATTTCAAACCTTTAGTGTGAAACAGTAACAGTTATTGTAAGTGTTGAGTTACGGACAATTGAATATGTGGAGATTTGTCAACGGAAAAAATGATTTCAAGAACGTAGTTTTATCACTCACTCGCGATGCGGCCATTCTTCATTTACAAGTTATTGGAATAATCATATCTAAAAATAGTAAATTTGAATAAGAAACATGTGGGGCCTTAATTGACATCAGTAAATGAAGCCTTTTATGTCACTAATCAATAGCTAATTACTATGTTTCACCATATGTCACTTAGGCAACAATGTTTGTTGTCACAACTTCTCAGTATAGGTAAAATAATAATTTTTAGTATGGTGACCTGAAATAAATAGTGGCTGCCTTGGATTACATTACTTCGCTGGATAGATTGGTCAATATCGTTTTACCACATCACTGGACACAATATTACATACTACGAGAAGATATAAGTTATAACGATTGTGATACAGTTCCTTCATGTTATTTGGTTTATCAACTAAAATCAGTTTGATCAGTGGCTCAAAGAAATTTTTACAGAATGTTAATCTATAGTGATAATAAATTTTTAGAATTAAAGTGGTGGTCACTTAGATAGAAATCACGAAATTAGGACATCAATAACCATAGAAATAAGAAAACAAAAAGATTATGTACAACCCTCATTCTGACAGAAATATATTCTTTAACAATTAAACATAAAAATCGATAAATTATTGAATTTTACTGCTGCTTAGAACCATCACTAATTATTAATAACTAACTTAATTAGAGCGTATTTTATAACAAAACTTCAGTCTGTTAAAATATCAAATCTACAAGCATTAGAATAGTTTCATCTTACAAAATATTGTGTGAATCAATTCACTTTTAAGTTTACCCGTAGAAAACTTGTGAAGCGGTTCAACTTCACATTCGTCTATTGTTTAGGACCATAAAAAAAAATAATCACCGTCAAATAAATATAAATCTCACACACTTATCCTTGATTTAGAATGACAAAATTAACATCTAAAAATGAAAATTCGATCCTAACATTTTATTAGCCAATCTGAATATACAAGAATTGTTTAGACCTATCCGATCGACACTGTTCATGTTTTTCCTAAGTATTTATAAGAGTTAATAGTATTGTATTTATTCAATACTACTAAATTGTTCATAGTACATACATTGGCAGTATATTAATTACGATAATTTAGTGTATGTAAGTCTATCTCTTTTTACAGTAGTACTCAGTTAACTGCTGGATAATGAGAATTAAAAGAAATGAATTTTAATATTCATAGGGAATTGTTTAACTTAAAACAAAATAATATTGTACTTCTATCTCTTTTTAATCGTTTTTGGCATTGACAAACACCATTTCTGAGTTTTCTATTTTGAAATAATAATTTGACGGTATCATTAATTATTCAGAATAACCTAGTTACAATAATAAGTATTAGCAACAAAAAGCTGGCTCTCTGTTCAATTTCACCATGTATATAATATGAATATATATATATATATATATATATATATATATATATATATATATATATATATATATATATATATATCAGCATCACTTGACTACATATACTCAGTATAATCACTGAATTTTTCATTGTATTTAATTAAATATGGTTTTAAATAGACATTTTACGTATCATTAAAATGTGAGTGAACTATCTATAAGAAATGTACTCCAATTAAGAATTTTCTATCTGAGTCTTTTTGTATTTACCTACAGATAGAATTATTAAAATTAAAAAAAGTATATAACGAATTTAAATAACCATAAAATTATTAATATGTAAAATTTTCAAAACATATGGAGCTAAAATTGACTAGCAGGGATGTCCAAATTCCAGTTCAAATGCTACGGTTTTTCACTTTAAAAAAATTTGAACGCAATGGACGCGTTCTTGTTTTTTGATTTTATCCTTTTTAGAATAGTTTTGACGCATACGCTCCATTTCTAATCATCTTCACACTTCAAGGTTATTAGAAACAAAAAAGGTTTGTTAACGATGTTTTCATATTTATTCAAACAACAGCGTTGACTTTGATCATCACAAAAATAACGTGCACTGTTTACGCTTTTACTAAGTGATTACTGATGAGTTCAAATTGACAGGCAGTCAGTAGATTAAAAATAAATGTCAGCCCATTTAGGGATGAGGCATAACGATTTTCAAATCTAATTTTCACTCATACTGTCATGTCTGAATATATTGGGTGGTTTTTCCTACCTTGAAAGTAGTTAACGTTTGTCACTTAATTTATGGCAACTAGTCATCGTCACCAGTGAGGATGTAATTTCTGATACTCCTGTGACCCAGTTTTTGGTTATTTCGTTCCGCGTAGATTTATTTTTTATATCACAGTAGCTCAATTGATAATATAAACAGATATTTATTGGTTGAAAATATGATAACCAACCCGATTCTTAACTGCGCCTGCAGCAGCTTAATGGTGACAGCAGGTTACAGGCTAGGGTACAACAGGACGATTGGGCTAAAGGTCAAGAGCATCGTTATTTTAAAAGATACAGCCAAAAAAGAACTAACAAGTAAATAATTAAATTCATCAGTTCTAGAAATGCTACCCTGGCTTTGCCAATCCATGTCTTTACATTTGCATCAGACCCACCTTGTTTATCAATGATGCTGCCCAGGTATGTTAGGATTTCCACATGTCCTAAAGCATTTCCATCAAGTGTGATTTGATTGGTGCGTGCTGTATTGTATTGGAGGATCTTGTTTTTCCCTTATGTATGTTGATGCCTACTGTTTTTGCTACACTGGCTGTCTTCACCTGAATTTGTTGATGTGTGGGATAGGAGAGTCAGATTACCTGCGAAGTCGAAATCATCTAGTTGCATCCGAGCTGTCCACTGCATCTCTCACTTTCCATGAGATGTTGACGTTTTCATAATCCATTCGACCACCAGAAGAAAGAGAATGGGTGGTGGTAAGTATTCTTGTACGACACCTGTTTCTACTTGGAATGAGTCTATGAGTTGCCTTCCATGCATGATTTTGCAGTTTAATCCGTCATAAGAATTCTGTATGATGTTGACAATTTTCTCACGTACACCACAGTGTGGAAGACGTTTCCATAATGTTTTCCTGTCCATACTGTCAAGCGCTTTTGCATGGTCAAAGAAGTTGATATATAGTGATGAGTTCCATTCAAACGATTGTTCCACAATGATCCGTAGTGTCACAATTCGGTCGGAAAACGATCTATCTCTAAGGGATCCAGTCTGTTGGTCTCGAAGTTGCGTGTCTACTGAATCTTGCATTCTGTTTAACAGCACTCTGTTGAAGACTTTTCCTGGTATTGAGAGTATAGTGACGCCTCTGTAGTTCTGACACTTGCTGAAATCTTTGTTTGGTATGTTGAAGAGGTGTCATTGTTTCAGGTTTGTTGGTGGTTAGATTTAGTCTACAAAGGACAAAGGACGCACAACAGTAATCATGGACAAGGAGGAATATATCAAGAAAGCCGAGGAGCTACTTCAGGACAGAAGCGTATATAAACCAGTCGACACAAACCCTATAAAAAAGTTGGACAATCAAATCTCAAGGACTCTAAATAGGCTTGTCAAAACAGGACAAAAATCAAATCAAGATCAATGGAGAATGAAATCCAATGGACCAACAATTCCACGATTCTACGGTAGGCCAAAACTCCATAAGCCTAACATCCCACTACGTCCTATTGTGTCCCTCCCCGGAACCCCAACCTACAACATATCAAGAGAAATCTCAAGGATATTAAAACATCTGGTGGATAAATCCAACTACTCCATTAAGTCTGCCACAGAATTCTCGGATAAACTCAAGAGGATTCAAACTGACAACCACGAAATGATCATATCCTTTGACGTAACAGCTTTATTAACCTAGATAGAACCAAACTTAGCTAAAGAAACTCTTTCTCTGCTCCTCACCAACGACACAAATCTACACAAATATACAAAGCTTCGGAGTCAAAGTTTGCTTGAACTCATCGACCTATGCTTAACAACGCATTATCAGTTCAACAACAGAGTCTACGAACAAATAAAAGGAACACCAATGGGATCACCAATATCAGGACTCATCGCCGAAGCGGTAATGCAGAGACTGGAAGCGTCGATTCTGCCAGTGATCAAGCCAAAATTGTGGGTTCGCTATGTAGACGACACATTCGTTATTATCAAAAGGAATGAGCTGGAGAAAATCTACAATCAGATCAACAACGTCTTTGATGACATCAAATTCACGATGGAAAAGGAATCAAACAACGGTCTATCACTCCTGGATGTACTAATCACCAGAACTAGCACAGGAAAACTAGAAACTCAAGTATTTCGAAAGCCAACCCACACCGACGTAATTCTCAACTACGACAGCAACAACCCAAGAACCCACAAGATTAACTGCATACAAACTCTGTTCAAGAGAGCGAAGACACACTGCAGCACATACGAAACATTAAAAAACGAGGAAAAACACCTGATGACTATCTTCCAAAAGAACGGCTATCCACGCAACTTCATCAAAAAACATCAACCGAAACCATCATCAGAAGTGAAATCAAGCACAGGAACAAATAAACGCATCATCCTACCATACATCAAAGACATATCGGAACATACAGCACGACTACTGAAACCATTTGGAATAGGTGTGGCACACAAACCAACAGAATCACTTCAGTCAATCCTATGTAGACCAAAGGACAAAATGACAAAGGAAGAAAAACCAAATATCATCTACAAAATAAATTGCTCAAACTGTGAAAAACACTACATAGGACAAAGTGGATGGCCTCTTCAGCTCCGTTTACGTGAACATCAATTAGCAGTCAAACGCCACGACAACGCTTCGCTTATCTCAATACATACCGACAACTATGGACACGTGGAAATACTGGGTAGGGGGAGGACAAAGAACACTAGAGAATTTTTAGAAGCTTGGCACTCAGGTCAATTAGCAATCAACAAACACATCGACATTGACCCAATTTATCAACCAATCAGGAGAATCATAGGTGACACTGGATCAAGAAACAGATCAAAAGAGGGAGGCAATCAAAACATAGTTGCAAACAACGACAGGTCAAAGGTCAACAACAACCAATCAAGATCGTGGTTAGCAGAACAAGCTACAGGTCAAACGTGGAGAGATTCTAATGCTTCACTTCTATCTGAAGTTCGTGCTGATGATGTTGTTCAGAAGAACAATGAAAGCTCCACAACCAAAACAACCAGCTCAGAGAACGAAACACCACCATAGTCTACCCTAAGAATGTCACACCTCACTTTACCTCATAGATATCCGTCTACGGCGATAAGGCCTTTTACACAAGAACGGAGCTATCACTACAAAGTTCCTATAAAAAGGCCGTGCATGACCGACCTCAAACACTTTTCATTTGTGCTCGGTCACGCTCCCAGGTCTCTAAGACCAACACTAATTTACCTTCCTTTTCAGGTAGGTTCCTCAAGAAACACCGTTCCACAGTGTGGGCAGCAGGAAAGTTACATCCGCCCTCATACCCGTAAAAGTACACGCGACCAAATCGGTTACAGTCATATCCTTCCTACACCCCCTAACATTTCTCTTATCTCCACGACTAGTCCTCACATTCTTTCCTGGTATTGAGAGTATAGTGACGCCTCTGTAGTTCTGACACTTGCTGAGATCTTTGTTTGGTATGTTGAAGAGGTGTCGTTGTTTCAGGTCTGTTGGTACTTGTAATTCCTCCCAAACCTTGCTGAAGAGAGTGTGGAACATTCTTATAATTACTTTTCTGTCTGCTTTCATCGACTCAGCCTGAATGTTGTCCTCTTCAATTATCATTGGTGGATATATTATTCAGGCAATCTATTAGAAAGTACCGGTCCTTTGAGATGATGGAGAAAATTTGCATTTCAGATGGGTGATTGTGACTGAGTTTCATTCTCCTAGTTTGATCTTTTGGTTGTTATGCTTTCATTGTTCTGCTGAATAACATCATCAGAATAAGCTTCAGGTAGGATTGATTCCACTGCTTTAGATATAGAGGCAGGAACTGCAAAGGTTAGGGTAATATTCCTACAACTGTAGAGTATTTGGAACACAATATAGCTGTCATTCAATGCCAAAGTCAAACTTTCTAACACTGACGTTGAAATGGTTCTACGCTACGGAGTTGAGAACAGGCGACCTACCGCCGCCTTTTGTAAAATTATGTTTATTTATAAACATCCGTCTATTCAAGGCACTCCGGACCAATGTTCAGAGACCAACAATAATAAAACGATCCAGCTGCTTGTTAGGGATGATTTTAGGAGATACCCATGATGGACAGGATACATTCTTCGGAATTCAATAACCTGCATTTTATGGTGGGCCATAACTTGGAAACCTTAATGTAAAATGACGAGATGCAAAGTAAAGATCTCACGGTGCCAAGAATCAAACGCCAGACATCAGTATGATAAACAGCACTTGCAAATAACTGGCAAAATCGATTCCAAGATTGGTTACATTCTTAGATAAGTAATGATTTCTTAAGATATCGTTTGTCATGCATGTGATTTCTCTGTAGTGGGTTCAAAACAATCTGACGGAAAGAATGGAAACTCCAACTAATAAAGATAGGCTAAACAACATAAATATTTGCTACTTATCTCTAGATTTAAATGTTCTTCACTCTAAAATGCAGTCATCAAAGGACATAAAACTAGGTTTTTCTAGATTCTGTCCATAAAAAAATATTTTTTAATTGTTTATTTTAGGAGCTGGTGTTGCAGAAAATTCTAGACTATAGTGTTTAAAAAAAATAAAGGTTCACAATGAATATGGAGACGAAATTCATACATAAAGGATAATATTTCAGCTGTATTAAGTAGCTTTACTCTTTTATGACAGTTTTTATTCAACCACTCGATTAGCCAACCGAGATAATATTTTTATCTTAGTACAACAATGGCCTTATTTCATTTAGCTATTAGTTCACCTTAAATGGAATATTTTGTGGTCTAACATAACACTATTTGGTTGTAGACATAAATAGGTTTTTGATGGTACTACTTTGACAGAATATCTTGGTAGGGTTCATCTTATGAGCATGTATAAACTAGTATGTTTAGCGGTAAACTTTATATCAATTTCAATACGTTCAAATAATTCAATAAAATAGATTTATTGATCAAGTCATGTGTTTTACTCATAACAATTGTTTGATGACAATTGGACAATTAAATGACACAAAAATGAGTTATTGCCTAACAAATGAACTAGAACTTACAAAAAACTACTAATTCAAATTGATATTAAAGTAGAAAACAGAAGAATAATGAGAAAAGATTTTTAGGAACAATTATATCACACATATGAAAAATATGTAACCGCTGCACTTTGAAATGAACGAAATAAGTAGTCTAATACTAAGAAAAATCAGATTACTAAATAGCTTTTAAAAATGCATTTTTATCCATTTTGTGAAAAGGAAACATGTACACTTTTAAGAACATTCTGTTTATGACAAACGTTTCTCAAAAATAAGTTAAAATAATTGTCAAATATAGTTGAAAAACTAACTGAACTGTTCATTCATGAGAAACATAGTTAATGTCGAAAAACAAGCTATTGATTCAGGTTTAAAGACAACTAATTTATCAGTTGATATGAACAACTGTTACCTTTTTGTTAAAAGGTGATCGCAAAATGAACCTGACAAAGTTATTTTGAAGGTTTAGAATTTAAGAAATCTTCAAGAAATAATAAAAAACTTACTGATATATATGGCTCAGCTATAAAGAGAATATAGACTAATAATAAATTGAAATAAGTAAGCTAAAGCTGTTTTCATTCGTATTTAAAACAGTTAAATAAAAACTGACACAGTACTATTGAGTTTCCAGGGATTAAAAGAAATATCATATACAATAGACTGCCAAATATCAACATCACACAAATGTCTAAAATAAATTGACGTTAATGTAAGGAAATTTTGCAATGATTGTCCTAAAAATGAAATATAGTACTAATAAAAAAAAAGCATCTGAAACCGAATTTGGAGTGTCATAGTTTAACCATGTGGAACTGAAAGTGACACATCCTTAGAAGCACTCACATTTTATTGCAGTGATCATCAACTTATACTGGAAAGATAAATGTATAAGTTGTTATTTTTGTTATGTGCTGGTAAAAGTAGAAAAAAACTAGTTCAGTTAAAAGTACATTTTAACTCATAAACTCCTGATTTGATTATATGAACTAACTTTCACTAATATTTTCAAAACGTTTAGAAATCTCTAATGGAAGGTCGTTCATTAAAATAAGTACCAATAATTTTCGGTACCACTGGAGACGAAAGAAGATGGCAACTTTTATAGGTTCACTTATATGACATTCTGATAAACATGACGTTCAAACTAACTCATAATAATGAAGAAAATGTTTATGTTTGTTGTAATACAGTCATAGTTTGAAGAGTAAGCCACCAGAACTAGTGGTTTTTCTCAAAACTATATATTAAGTGAACACATTCCAGCTAGACAAGTATCAAAATTAGATTCAGTTGAAGAGTTCTTTTGGTACCAAAGCTATGATCTAACTTGATTAGGAGTAAGAAACAAGTTATGTATAAGTTGTCGTTTAAATAAATCTATGAAGCTTTATTAAATGTCAAACTTATTATACCACTTACTGAGTGCGAACAAATTTTATGAGATTTTACACCATGAGGAATTTCAATCAAAACTTTTATGAAACATAGTTATTGACAATACCTTATTTAACAACAGTTGTCCTAACTACAGCTTTTGCTGTAGTCTGTGAGGTGATGGACCTGTGAGGATAACTATCACTATTGTAAACAATTTCGCTCATTGTATCCATTAATTTTCATTTCCAGAGCAAAAATCTTTATTTATCTAAAAGAAACTTGTGTACTTAATGCTGAGTTCAGCATTATTTGTTATGCATATAGTTCATAAGTGTATTTATAATACCTAAATCTCATTATCGACTTGTATTCAAAATACAAAATAAATAACGGTTATCAGTGTTAAAACTTCACCTACTTTCTTTTATTTGTATCTTTTTACGATGATAATATGTCGAATAAATTGAACAAGTTAACAGTGAAAAAATATTTTGCAAAATATTGAAATCCTAGAGAATGTAGATTAAAATTCATAGTTTGTATAGCTTAGGCCATCTTCAGACAGTAGTTTTTAAACGTCTATTTGCTTTCCAATAAATAAATAGTAGGATACTGAGAGTCTAAAACCTTTTAAGGTCAAAAAACGATAAATACATGCGCATCAATCTAAAATTATGACATAGAGAGAACAAAAATATCATATAGTGTTTAATTTTTAAAGGATACTGACAAGTATTTTTTCGTATGTTTCACAAACATCTACAGCAATACACATACGATACTCTCTGTAAACACATTTCAAACAGTCCAACTTCTTAGTAAATTCCATTGTGTGCGAAAACAAAAAAGGTTTTCAAAAAAGAACGTTTTAGAAGGTCAATGTGGAAAGTGAACACGGGTGTTCAATATATAGTTTTTTGCACAAATGGTGGCTATTAGGATACTCAACCCTTAGATAACAAAGTTTCTGCAGTCGCCCACGATTCTGATGGTTTTGATAATCACATTTCCCGGATTTCCGTTATATTATGTTAAACATTTACAATCACTGTACAATTCATAAGTCTTTGTGGTCATTTATGCATCCTTTTTGCTACAAAGAACTTCCACTGACCAGACATACATACAATTATCCGGAAAATCCAGGTTTCCCTGAAATATTATCTTATATGGCTCAGTTTACGGGTCTTCAATCTTTTATGCTATCGGCAGAGAGAAAAGAATATGGCTTTACTGCTGTTACCAAGTCATAGTCATAAAATGATGGATAAGAGCGGCCAAATAGTAAAGGCATATTCTTCAGATTTTAGGCTTCTGAAGTGACGAATACCCAGATCATTCGCTATGAGTGTCTGAACCCTACATTTTTGTAAGTAGGGTGGTATATCATGGTGATGCTTACTAAAGTGCACGATTCCACATTTGTTGTGGTTAATAGGTAGATGCTATGTTTAGCTGCAGGTAGATAAGTTATCAAGGTCACTGTGAATCGTGGCTATATTTTCGTTTAGATCCTCAGGCTTATAGCTGTATACAATTTCCAGATCATCTGTGTATATGTTTGCTTTTCCAAATTTTTTATTATTAAATATATAGTTCATGTACATGAGAAACAAGAGCGGACCTATTACACTTCCCTGGATAACATCACTGGTCATTGGCTATGGTGATGAAACGCAATCGTTGCACTTAACCATTGGCATCGGTTTAGGGATGAAACAGACCATGAATATATTGGGTTACTGATTCCGAAGGACTTAAGTTTAAGGAGAAGCCTTTTATGTGGGACCTTTTCAAAAGCCTTCTTAATGTCTTAGAAAAGGGCTGATACTAGAGGACTTTTGTCTTGTTTTTGTGTGATATCATTGAAATAATCTTGCAGGCATGTGTCACACGACCTAGACCTCAAAAACCCATGGTATGAGGTCGATATCAAATTGTTATTAGGTAGGTGTTGTATTAGCTCTTCCTCTACTATTTTCTCCACCACCCCAGATACTAATGATCTTAATGGGTCGGTAATTTTAAACATTCGCTGTAGGCCCAGATATAACTGTCAGGATGATATGTGTAGTGTTCCAGTTATCAGGGTAACACTTTGTAGTGACGGATGTAGGGTGGTGGTGTTTGGTTCTCTGAGCTGGATGTAGGTATTAGTTTGAGAAGAATAACGCACAGATCATTGCTCCCATTTTTCAGCATGCTCATAGGAATACCGTCTGATCCTTTAATGTTTCAGTGTACTAATGGCCTTAGAAATATGTGGTACACCAAATTCTTTACTGGTATTTTCACAAGAAGGCATTGTGGTCAGGTGTGATTCATTTATTGGGCTTTTGTTTGTTGATGTATCACAAAAATATTCGCCAAACGGCTCTGTGATACGTTTCAGGTCCTCATACACTTGGTTGACCCTCATCATGCTTTTATTCTTTTCACTTTTGTGCATTTTAGTTCATTTTAAAATATTTTAGAGAGTGCCGAAGATTCATTATTCAGATTGAGATCATGCTTTTCCTGAGCAATTGCCATTATATGACAAATTATCTTCGCCTCAACACATATTTCTGTCATTCTTACTAATAAGAGAAGTCATTACGTTTATTAACTCGAGAAGCATGTGTTCGAAGACTTTTTCTTATATGACCTGGCATATATAAGTCTTTAGAAATTCTGGCCCTCCAGGATCCTGATGGCGCAAATTTACTAAAGATATTATTTGTGTTGTGATATAAGAAATTTGTTGGCTCATCCGTATTGTTTGCGGTAAAGTAGTTGATCGAGTTATTGCTTCTGAGGCCATTCCGAACGTTGCTCAATCAATCTTATGGTGAAAACAAAATCCAATATATTTTTGTCTGGTTGGGCCGTCAACATAATGAATCCACTTTCCAAGCTCTAAGCATTCAGTAAATGGTTCAAATCGTTTAGGTGCTTTCACTGGGAATCAACAGATTTCAAGCAAGCTGAAGTTCCCACGAATAGCTGTAGATTCACAAATACTAGAGGTTCAGCAGCAATCGGTGATGCTTTAGTAGTAGAGTTCGTCCTAATTAGCCAGTTAACAAATGAATAATATCTATCGACCTAGTGAGTAAACTGTCTACTTCAAGTAAAAAATTAATAGATTTGTATTCAACTACAATAATTATAAGCTACTTCAGAGGAGAAAAAAAATGGTAAAATTCGGCTCCGAAATCGATATAGTTTAAACATGTACACAGCTAGTGGTTTGGAAGCAGATTGCGAGTTTACGCGTTTAGATAAATCAGTGCTTCATTAAGAAGCTTTACAAACTCATGTACGTGTTTTTGAGGTAAGGCTACTCAGTATCAGTGCATAAACATTGAAGAAGAAGTTTTCCCGAGTTCATGATGTATATTTTTAACCTATTTATAGTGAGAAACCACTTTATCACCGCTCCCGAATGTTATAAAATGTGTCTTTCAAAGACTTAGTGTTTAGCATCCTTCATCTAAACGGACGGTATAGCCGATAGTTTTCCAATTTGAGAACTTTCCCTTTTTCTCTAACACTTCTGAAAGCATCCTGACGTTTCTCTTCTGTAAGATGAGAGAAAAGTCAAAATTGTCTTTAAGGTGCATGATGATCAAGGCATCATCACAAACCTAAACCGGATTACAGGGTTTCTAAGCACGTTGAGATTGGGGTCATTTATGTTTGGTAATTGTATTTCACACGGGTTCCTGTTCACTCTGCCCACTGGCTGGATAATCTTAGTAGGGAACTGTACATCCAGTCCATTAACTGATATCCGTCTTAATCTTAGGTTGTTCAGTATCCTAAATGGCAATCTGCGATCTATGTTAGTCCAGTTGACAGGATTCCACTCACCCTTTATTAGAAATTTTGTGTACTTCTGTTAATAAAAATAATAGATTTATTCTCAAATAACAGCATGTTACAACTACAACTATTAACGTACGGCCTATCAATATCGTCTTGACAGTGTTATGCAGTGCTGAGTAGAAATGACGGTACCACAAAGCTTGTGAGAATCTGATATCTGCAGCTTTTAATGGTTTCCTCAAAAATGCCTTTGGTTTTTCGAGTAGTGCAACTCAGGTGCGAAAAGCTACTGCAATGGTAAACGATGCTCATACCACATTAGGAAACGACGCTTAGTTGGGTTTACCAATCTTCGCCTTATCGAAACTCGAATCCATCTACAATCATCCCAATTGAACAAAAAACGACTGACTGAATTAAACCAGAGTAGGGATAGCTGACTTAAAATAGATGTGTTGGGAATAAAAACGGGATGCAAAAGGTTTTTGCGCCCCGAATTTTAGGCGGCGACAATCACGAAATGCATGGAAAACCTAACCGTAATGTAAACAAAACAATCTAATCACTCAAGTTGTCTACAGTTATCCAAAATCTTACAAAATTCATCGCGACTGCGACTGCTACTAAATTGGAAACAGTTGAATGGGCATATATCACAAATGCAAACAACCTAATGTCCTGAAAGAAAGGTCAATATTAGTGACAGCAGTTCTGTGAGATTATTCATCAAATGTCCTAAGAGAATTATTTTTGGGAGTCTAATTCTATTGGTCAATTCCTACTGGTCAATATTATGGTCGTTCTAACTGTCAATATCGCTTATTTCAATGTTGGTTCCTATCTTACCTAACTGTATAAATACGCATTATCTGTAAAGCTTGTTATTCATTACTTCATTCCTTGTGTACTCGACCCCACAAACAACATCTTTCAACGGTGTTGGTTTCTAATATATGGGAGATTTGAGAGCAGTATTTGGGGTCGTATTGGAAAATCTCAATTTGGTCAATCGACAGGACTTCGAAAAGCTACATAGCAGCATTATAACGAGTTCAGAAATCGATGACTGACTACAATGAGATGTCAGTCTTCTTGCACGTGACCAAGAAGAGACCCTAAACCTAGACTTTGCTATTAGCTGGCTGTAAGTTGGTTAAGGGTCTGTTAGGTAAGCTGATGTCTCAGAGTATCTCTGGGGTCACCTTGCTGTTGGTTTATAGACTAGATAGCCAAAGGAACGCGCAGTACTAAAAAATGAGGAGTAGCTTTATTTGATAGATCTACATCCCGTTTTATGGTTTTAATGACCTTTCTCATAAGGTTGAAACATTGAAATCTGTAGGCTGTTGCTTGGAATTCGATGAATAATTTGATTCGTCGCAGTACAAAATTTGAGAACTATAGGGTCTTGTTAAAGGAACTTAACATTTTGACTTCAGGTATTCAACGTTGATTCCTTGAGGAATCTGTTGCACGTTTGGTATACTGCGAAAGTCTGATGACTAAATCTTCATGAAATTTTTTTATAAATGAGCTGTTTGATGAACTTTTGGGATATTTTAACATGGAATATGTTAAAAAATACTAGGTACGACAAGTATTATGAATCGTATTTATAATATCCGATACTGAACCATTATTAGGATAACCATCTAAGCATTGAATTTATACCACCTGTTGTTGTGAAGCTTTATTCTCTAATCGAAATGAATTGTTTATCGACTCAACATATAATCTGTTAAGGGAAATCCCGAAAATATTTAGGCATATTAAGTTCCTCGCATTATTCGTGAATTAGGTTGTTACGTCCAGTTTTTTGCTCGTTGATCTTACGAAGCACGGTTGTCGAGCTATTTGTAATTCACAGTCCCCAAATGTTTAAACCAAGAACGAAACTCCAAAGTAGATACCAAAGTTTATTCCAAATCACAAATTCGACCAAAATACTGTATTACAAATAGACGACCAATGTCATTCTTCTAATTTATTAGCTCTTGGAGCAAAAAACTGCAAACGAACAACAAAGAGAAACGGGAGTCCAAAATGTCCGCAAATAATAATTCAAACAAGTTCACAAGTTAAGTAAAACAAATGTACCCAAAAACAGTGAAATTAATGATATTTATACATGAAGGTTTTGATCAGCAAAATGTCTTCGTTTCTCCCGTAACACTCCCGACCAAAAGAACCTTGGTTCTTTTCACCGACAAAAATATATAACAACAATCCAAGTATGTGCATCACAAGCAATCAACAACAAACATTCAATATAAATTCCACACCGGCCCACAATATCCCTCTAAGCAAAACAAGCCCTTTCTAACACTTCAATTTACGGTTCATTCTCATCCCCTAATCCACACCGGAAGAACGAGTAGGACTTACAGCAGTACGCCTACCCGCCCTCCAACATGGATATGACCTATCAAACTATGAACCTGTACATTCCCATCAGGTCCTTGATTCCCCTATCTATCGTAGCATGACCTAACGGTAGTATAAACCTTATCCAATTAACCCACACGAACATGTGCAACACGCCGTAAAGCTGGTCATATGCTCTTAGAGATTTACTTTCCACCTCATGGGGATGAGTCGTTAATCCACCACCCATTGCACCAAACAGCAGATACGATGAAGCCCGTGATGCTGACTTATCAACAGAAGTTCTTGACCCATAGATAGTATGCAAGGGCGGGATCTCCGATTTTGACGTTTCCTCGTCTCCTGAAGACTCTACGTGGCATAATATTGGAACATTATTCAACTCTCCATCTCCTGGTGCAGAGGTTTGATCAGCATTCGTCAACGTCGACAAATCATTTGTCACATCAGTGACATCCAGATTATTATCATCGTCATTATGATTCAGTTCTGTCAGACAAGTCGCGTCGATTCGGTCTGCATTAGCATCCGTCTCAGAGACACAAGACATATGCTCATCAATAGCATCGTCATCACACAACACTGTAGACTGGCTGTTACCATCAAACACTTTCTTCTCATCATCACTCGACTGACAGTCAACCGGAATAGGAACAGTTACAGTTGCACAACCTTGTGCATCTTCGATCAACTTAACATTCGTGACGAGGTCCAATGACGTCGAAACACTGGAAGGCTCGTTCGATGAAGTTGATAGACTAGTCACTATAAGTGGACTGCTGACACTTCCTATCTCCTTATTATCACTGTCACTACTAAGGTTCTGATGACTACTACTTCTATTGCTAGTCATAGCATCCGAAAGAGAACGAAGTTTACACTTCTTAATATTAGTAGCATCATGTTGTTTCTTATGCTTCTTAGCTTGGGTGGCAGTATGCAAGCGTAACGTACGATCATTTCGACGACGATGAGCGTCCTTTAACTTCCATAGATCACTATTACCCGCCGTACTACCAATGCTATTATCATTGGTAGTCGCATCTGTACAAGTAGCAATACACTTCTCATGATAACCAGTCGACTCATACACAGTATCCAACTTTACTCGATCAACAATACTTTCATTACCAGGAATGCTCTTAACCTCTTCTATCTTATCACTGTTGGTAGTGCTCATCCCGATACCTGTAGTACGAGTCAATGATGGTGAAGTGCGACAGGTGGACAATGCCATGCTTGATTCCTCATGCTGCATACTCAAAACAACAGCATGTCCATTAAACCTAGATGACTCCTCCTTGCACCTAGGGTACCGAATGTTAGCATTCTCAGTACTGCCATCACTATAGCTAAAGCTATTGCCACCGACGCCTACGTTCTCCACTCTCAAACATCCAATTTCGTCTTGATTCGAAGTACTCAAAGAAGCTACATTAGCAGCGTCAACCGACGAAACAGCACTACCTATAATGATTCCACTATCGTTACCATCTCGTTTATTATTCACATCAATTACACTATTAATAGATACATGGGGTTTCACCTCCACCTTGACGTTATTGTTGTCGACAATGATGTTCCGACTATTCACAGTTAATGACGAGTTGCGAGATAGTTGGCATGCAGGCTTCAAAGCTACGCTACCACTTTCACTAACACTATCAATGTCGATATGACTACTTCGACTAGTATACGACCGTCCATCCGTTGACCGTAAACAAACATCAGCAGGACGCTCTAAGCAGCTGTTATCTTCCGCTTCAATATCATGATGCTCCATAGAACTAGATATAGTAGCCTGCAGACATCCTGATTGCTCAGCAACATGAAGTGCTGTGTCACTATATACACTTGTTGTCCTAGGATAAACTCTAGGTCCTGTTAAATAATTTACGTTACGTGAAAGGTTCCGAACATAAGCTTTATTCCATACAGTCAAACCTGTTTCGTCTTCGTTCTTATTCACTAACCTCTGTTTGCTCGAATCCAAATAACCGTTCCTTGATGTTCGAGCAGTTAAGAGGCTTTTACCATCACACACCTCGGAACCATCTTGATGACTACCCTTTTTGCCTTTTTCTTACTTTTCCATCTTCAAAAAACCCATCTTATCTGCTACACAAACCGGCTTCTCACTAGGATACACATCAAGGGGTGTAGATTTTATTTCGACAGTGGCTGTCCCAATTGTTTCCAATAGAAACACTCCTGTACGCCTTTCCTAGTTCCGGGTCCCAACCAATGCAAAAAAGGACAAAATTCTAGGAGAAAACGTCTCTGTATTATTAGAAAATGGAAATACAAAGCCTTACGGAATTTGTGTTTCTTCCAGGGTTAAGTTACTCCGCAGAGTATCCAACACAATCACCAATAAGTGAAACTAAGTCCAGCAGCCACCGCGTCCGTCCAAAAAATGTGGCGGTAGCCATATTATATCAAATTTAAACAATATATGTACAGTTCAGAAGCAAACCCAAAAACTTCAATATAAGTACAAATATAGAAAGAATAACAATATACAATGATAAATCTCAAATTGGAATCAAATAAAATACCAAAAATGTCAAGAGAAAAAGTCCATCATGTCATAGCAAAAACGTGTAAACATGGAGGGATTTTCCAAAACACAAAACATTCAAAAAGGATTCTACACCGGCCCGCAAAATCCCTCCATGCAAAAAGAGCAAGCGTTAATGACACTTTATTTAGGGTTCCCCGTTATCCCCTAATCCACACCGGAATAACGTGTAGGACTTACAGCAGTACGCCTACACGCCATCCAACATGGATATGACCTATCGTGTTAACTAGGTACCTATACTTTCCCATCAGGCCCTTGATTCCCCTATCTATCGTGGAATGACCTAACGGTAGTATAAACCTTACCCAATTAACCCATACGAACATGAACAACACGTCGCAAAACTGGTCATATCCTATCCAAGAACTACATTCTCTTTCATGGGGACGAGTCGCCAATCCACCACCACTTGCTCCGATCAGCAGATACCATGAAGTCCGTGATGCTAACTTATCAACAGAAGTTTTTGACCCATAAATAATATGAAAGGGTGGAATTTCCAATTTCGACATTTCATCGTCTCCAGAAGACCTTAAGTAGCATGACGTAGGATCAATATTTATCCTTCCATCTCCTGATGCAGAGGAGGTTTGAACAGTATCCATCATCGTCGGTAACTCATTTGTCATATCAATGACATCCAGTTTAATATCAACGTCTAAATGATTCCGTTCTGCATTAGCATCCGTTTCCGCAGCACAAGACATATGCTCAACAACAGCATCGTCATCACACCGCACTTTAGACTGGCTGTTACCATCAAACACTTTCTTCTCATCATCATTCGTCTGACAGTCAACCGTAATAGGAACAGTTACAGTTGCACAACCTTGTGCATCTTCAATCAACTTAACATTCGTGACGAGGTCCGATGACGTCGAAGCACTAGGAGGCTCATTCGATGTAGTTGATAGACTAGTCACTATAAGTGGATTGCTGACAGTTTCTATCTCCTTATTATCACTGTCACTACTAAGGTTCTGATGGCTACTATTTCCATAGCTAGTCGTAGCATCCGAAAGAGCATGAGGTTTAGGCTTCTTAGTAATAGTAGCATCATGTTGTCTCCTAGGCTTCTTAGCCGTTACTGTACCACCATCACTTATCCTAGAATCTACTCTAGGTCCAGTTATATAATTTACCCTAACTGAAGGGTTCCGAAAATAAGCTTTATTCCGTTCAGTTAATCCTGCCTGGGCCTTATTCATATTTGCTGAACTCATTAACCTCTGTTTACTCGAATCCAAATTACCGTTCCTGGCTTTTCGAGCAGCTAAGAGGCTTTTATCATCACACACTTCGGATCCATCTTGATGCCTACACTTTTCACCTTTTTCTTTCTTTTCTACACTTAGAAAAGCCATCTTATCTGTTACACTAACCGGCTTCTTACTAGGACACGCATCAAGAGGCTTTACATCGTTACGGTCACATACTCGTCCTTCATCAGCGTATGCTTTCGTGATATAATTGACAAATCTCTTATCTTCCGAGCGTGCTTTAGGTAGAAACGAAAAATCCTCATGTCTCGCACACAGACCACTAGTAGCTTCCGTATTATTTCCTGTTTTAAAGTGATAAGCTAATCTTCCAAACCTACTACTAGCTATCTTAGCACGAGACATAATAAATTCCGTCAATTCGTTAAAATTAGGATCTCTCTCCTCTTCGTCCCACTTGATTACTAGCTCTGCCCACTGGGCTTGCATTCGACGAGGTAGGAGCCTTACTATTCGTTCTAAAGTAGCCATAGAGTTAAGTTCAGCTGTACAATTTAACTGTTCTAAAGTTAAAGCAGCGTTCTGCATTTTAATAGCCAAGTTCGTCAATGATTCAGGATCATTAAATTCTACATTCCCAGTTCTAAATAAGTCCTCTAAGGTTTCTCGGGCTATTACATGCGACTGTCCAAAGAGCTGTTTTAGAATGGCCTTAGCTCTCTTATATCCTGATTGTGGATCCATAATAATACAGCCTTCAATCGCATTTTTTGCTTTTCCCTTACAATAATGAATTAAATACAATAAACGCACTTGATCATCCTTTATTCGAGGTTCTATAAACGTTTCTATCTGTCGTATGAACCTAAAATAGTCGCGAGACCTTCCATCAAAAAATGAGAGTTCAACCTTAGGTAGTTCTAAACCCTCTATCGATGACTTACAATAATAAATATCAGACATAACATGTGGGTTACCCATAAAAAAGTTATCATTAACGACTTGCCTAGAGCCCTGTGATCCGTCGAGCTCTTCCACGGTCCTCATGTGTGATTTTTTTCTGTTTGACATCATAAATAAAGTTCAGTAGAAAAGGTAACAAATACAAAATAGTAATTCCACAGTTCAGTTCAAAAATACGGTGAATAATCCAACTTCTTCCTCCAAGGAAGTCTAGTGTGATAAACGATTAAAATTCCAAATGTTTCTTTATAATTCTTAATAATCCGAATAGTTCCAAAATATATACGTTCAGATGAATATTTCCAAAGTATAATCCACGAAAGAAGAAATTCCAGACTGTAAATTTATTTCGACAGTGGCTGTCCCAATTGTTTCCAATAGAAACACTCCTGTACGCCTTTCCTAGTTCCGGGTCCCAACCAATGCAAAAAAGGACAAAATTCTAGGAGAAAACGTCTCTGTATCATTAGAAAATGGAAATACAAAGCCTTACGGAATTTGTGTTTCTTCCAGGGTTAAGTTACTCCGCAGAGTATCCAACACAATCACCAATAAGTGAAACTAAGTCCAGCAGCCACCGCGTCCGTCCAAAAAATGTGGCGGTAGCCATATTATATCAAATTTAAACAATATATGTACAGTTCAGAAGCAAACCCAAAAACTTCAATATAAGTACAAATATAGAAAGAATAACAATATACAATGATAAATCTCAAATTGGAATCAAATAAAATACCAAAAATGTCAAGAGAAAAAGTCCATCATGTCATAGCAAAAACGTGTAAACATGGAGGGATTTTCCAAAACACAAAACATTCAAAAAGAATTCTACAAGGGGTTCTAAACCATCGGGGTCACATACTCCTTCTTCAAGAGGGTATAATTTTCTGATACAATTAACAACTCTCTCAAATTCCGGGTGTGAGGTAGATGTAAATGCATTTGAAGAATCCCCCTGTCTCGCACGCAGATAACTTGTCACTTCCATATCGTTTTCCATGACCTTACATTCTAATTCGGCCATTTCAACCTCCTCTTGAAGTTCTAACATTTTAAGCTGTTCTTCTAACTCAAGTCTCTTTTCCAAATTCTTCTTCCTTAGTAATGCCTTATCTAACTTCAATCTAGAAGTACTAAACTGAGAGGAAGACTTACTATTAACACTAATATCATCAAGTTTATCATCATTAACATCAGACATACCACAAACAGCTTTAGAAAATTTACCATCCATTTCGTCCTGCTCCTTCAGCCTTTTGCTTCTAGTTTCCATTGTATGTTTTTATTCGAAATCGATTACCAAGCAAATGTGAAATTAATCCAAGCGTATTCGGCCAATAATAACAAAACGTCCAAAAGTATCCAAATTATAACCAAAGCACCAAATTGAATAGTCCAGAGTATCCAACGACCAAATTAAAAGTAAGAAGAACTTTTGGACCCAAATTTCCAAAAGTTTCCAACGACCAAATTTGAATTGAAGAACCTCTGGAGCCAAACGACCAAAAATCCAATATATGACAAAATAAACTAGAAGAACTTTTGTTACGTCCAGTTTTTTGCTCGTTGATCTTACGAAGCACGGTTGTCGAGCTATTTGTAATTCACAGTCCCCAAATGTTTAAACCAAGAACGAAACTCCAAAGTAGATACCAAAGTTTATTCCAAATCACAAATTCGACCAAAATACTGTATTACAAATAGACGACCAATGTCATTCTTCTAATTTATTAGCTCTTGGAGCAAAAAACTGCAAACGAACAACAAAGAGAAACGGGAGTCCAAAATGTCCGCAAATAATAATTCAAACAAGTTCACAAGTTAAGTAAAACAAATGTACCCAAAAACAGTGAAATTAATGATATTTATACATGAAGGTTTTGATCAGCAAAATGTCTTCGTTTCTCCCGTAACAAGGTTAGGGTGATTAAAGCCAACATTCACGAGCTGATGATACCTTCCAACGAAACAGCTTTATTCGTTTTAATGAAAACATATTTAGAAAAGGAAACGCTTTCTTTGCTCCGCATTAACGACAAAAATCTCTCTAAATACACCAAACTTTACAGTCCTCTAGAACTCATCTATTTTTGTTCAACAACATATTTTCAGTTCAACAATAAAATCTACGAACAAGCTAAAGGAACATCAAAAGGATTGTAGAATCCATTTTGAAGGCTTCGTTTTTCGGAAAATCCCTCCATGTATATATTTGTGTTATGATGTTGCTGACTCTTTCTGTTCAATATTTTGGTACCGATAAGTCTTGTATCTAAACATAAGTTACGTTATAATAATAGGACTTGTAACCTATGGTCAACGAATCACACATGTAACTGTGATAACTTGCAATTCACAAATCGTAATACATACTGACATGCCTCTTGTAACAAGCTATTATTTGAGAATAAATATATTATCATATAATTAGATGAAATGTAGTAATTTAATCACGCGTGTATCTAACCAGAAAGTGTATTATTGGCAGCTCAGTAGCAGCTGTTTTAATCTAACGCTTCTAAATGGCGATTGTAGCCCTGAATAATGTTTTTGTTTTCCTTAACAATCTATTTTGAAGTAAAACTGTAAAAAAATGAGGAAAATCAGCTGAAATCTGAACCTTGAAGAGAAAACATAAAATAAATACTATAGCATCGTTGTTTGGTGAACTGTTTCAGTTACCGTACCAACAATATTGTTTACATTAGGATGCATGCATTCTTCACTTTATCTGATACAAACACGGGGCGTAAGACAAATCCTTGTTGGAAATCACAGCTCATCAGAGAAGCTGTTAAGGAAAAATTGAATAAGAAATTCTTTGTAGCCTGCGGTGCTATGTGATACAAATATTCACGGAATGGAAAAGCTATGGTATGGTGTCATGCTGGGTTAAACTAAACTTATCTTCCTTTATCATAAAGAACAGCTAGAGATGTGGTGTAACCAAAATAGTTACGCAAATCTCGTAACTCAGTAATGATCCAAAAACCATACAAAAAAGCGAGTTGGTGGAATGCAAAACATATGTATAAGATACATAAATTACCTGTTCTCTGATTCAATTATGCAGATCAACAATCATGATGACAAGGTAAATTATCCCAAGGAATCTCGGATAAGTATCTAAAGTGTTCGTGTGCCACTGACAGATAATATTTTGTATTACCAAATTACTTAGTTATGCCTGTTACACACAATGGGGCATAGGCTGTCGCCCAGCAGTCACCTACCTACTTGTCCTGGGTTTTACTTTCTAGTCTTACCCACCCTATGTACACGCACCCCTCGGTCACAGCTAGTATCAAGCGCTTTCTGATTGACCTTTCCCAACAAATTCAATACTGACCTTAGCAAGTCTAATGTGCACCTTCCCTATTTGTAATCTTTTTTTGAAAATATGGCTGTATCAATCTGTTCCTGTCAGTGACGTGGTGTAAATGTGCTGTCAGACAGTGACTCTTTTACTCAATTGAACTGCGATAACTTTGTGAGTAAATGTGTTAGCATTTGTGACAGTTTAATCTTACCTGTAAACTAGTATGCCTCTCTTAACATACTGTTACTTTAGAAAAAACATTATTATTATTCACTGTTGTTAATTCTTCTGAAGTCTGTCCATACTTCTCGTTGGAATGTTTTTTTATCTTCCTCTTTCCGGTGGCCGTTGAAAGTTCGAAGTTACGGCAAGCCTTGTGGCGCAGTTGGGTGCTTTCCTCAATGTGTATCCTATCCACCTACAACGCTTCTTTCTGACTTGTTCCACTGATGGAACCTGCTTCGTTCTCTATCAGAGTTGGTTGTACCTGATTATGTCTGGTCAGCGCACTGGTAGTGTCTTGCATAGAAAACTATAGATGCACAACTGTGTCTTTTGAGTGACAGTTTTCGTATTTCTCAGAATTTCTGCGATTGAACGGTTTTTACATTTGTACTGAAATTGTGAATTTGGTGTCGACTGACAGTTGTTGAGTTTCCGACGTTCTTCAATTGTAGAAATGCTACCCTTACTTTGCCAATCCATGTCTTCACATTTTTATCAGATCCACCTTTTTTTTATTAATGATACTGCCCAGGTATGTTAAGGTTTCTACATGTTCTAAAGCCTTTCCTTCAAGTGTGATTTGATTGTTGCGTGCTGTATTGTATCGGAGGTTCTTGCTTTTTCCTTTGTGTAGTGATACTGGTTTCCACTTGGAATAAGTTTTTGAGTTGCCCCTCACGCATGATTTCGTATTTCAACATTTTTCACTCAGTAATATAGTTTGTCTTCCATCTTTTGTTTTTCTAACTATTTGGAAATACCGCGATGTATGAGTGTCGTAATTATGGCTGTGTATGAAGAACTTATTTCATGTTTAATATAACGCGGTTGGACTTTTATCTGTTGGAGTGTACCTACTGGATATACATCTTTTAAAATCTAAAGTTTCACAAAATGGCTGATTTAGAAGCTGTGCTGGCAGATGTTAGTTATTTAATGGCCATGGAGATGAGTAAATCCACTCCAGCAGCTCGTGCCAGCAAACGAATAACGTTACCCGACCCCAGGTAATTTAGTTTTTGGTTTTATGGTCAATTCATGCTTTTCAAACGATACAGTTAGCAATTATCTGATTCAGTAAGAGTATTACTAGGTTACAATTTGTTACAAATATCCTAAGCTGTGGTTTGGCTTCCCGGTTAAGAAGTTTTTCATTTCGGATACTATTTTTCTGCAGATTCTTTTAAAAGCTATGAAGTCATTGGAAAGCCTTAAAATTGGTTTGGAAATCAGAAAGCCTTATTATGCATAACTTACATTTGAGTCTTCTGTAATGCTGCGGACGATATAGCAACCTATTTTTATTACTCCAGTGTTGGCTGCACTCAAGAGTACTACTAGAGTTATCATATGGCTAAAAGATAATCAGGATTTCGAGAAATTAGGTTCGGATGATCTTTTGTTACCTTAAGTACTGCCTACTGTTTGAAAATTAATTTTCTCACATGAGTCCTAATACACTATTTAAAAAATAAGCATCTTAAGTATCTTAAGCCCTAATGACTCGGTTTTGCTTGTTTTCACCTTCTAATCCTTTTTTGTACCTAACTGTAAACATGACTTAATTTCAATGCAGTCAAAAAGTTTAAAAATGCATCCACTTTAAATGTAAAATATTTTTTGTACTGCCAAAACAGATGGTACGTATTTGACATTGAAAGCAAATTTAATTGAAAATCTAATTTGCAGACTATTCGGATAACCTATATGGGAATATGAGACTACGGTACCCCGATTTCAATGTGGCATCAATTTCCGATGTTGCTCCCGTCACTAAGGTCTACGCATTCAGAAAGTATCATTGCAGACTACAGGATGTCTTTTAGTTACGTATTTAGTATTGGAAAAACGCCCTAGTTTTTTTTTATTTATCTGTAACTCTGAAGTTTCACTGAGCAGCAGGCCCTGACAGGCTTACCTCAGATTTTTAAGGATGGTGGTACAGATTGACGGAGATCTTAGGTAGAATTTTTGAACTGGACGTAATCCCATCTGAATGTTTTTAATCACTGATTGTCTCAATCTATAAGGATGGACACAAGTCCTATTGTGACAATCACAGAGGAATCAATTTAACTAATTTGGTCAGTCCGTCACAACGTAGAACTTCGTACGTTAGTACTTAAGTTCAGGTTGCCATACCGCATTAACACAGAGATGCAATTGTCAGTTCAAACCCCATAGTGGTGGAGATAGAAGAAGCGTTAACGGTAAAATATAGTATTAGGGATCGAAGATATTATTCAAGAAATATAGTTCAGTGAGATAAACTCTAGAAATAGAAAGAGACGATCAGGAATTCTTAAGATTAGGATTCGAGAGAACATTAAGAGTGAATGCACCTGCGCCACTGCAAACAATTTTGAGCCATGTCATCCAAGGTCTCTAACCATCGGCGACTTTCGTTTCGCGGACCCAAACGAGGTAGCCTACATCTACCAACATGACTCGGTACTTTCGTTAGTGACCTCATGGATTTTTGCCATGTTTTGGTCTAGCTACCCCTAGCTTTCGTCCAGCCTATTCCTACATCGCAAAACATAACTCGACGAGGCAGTCGGGGTTTATGCATACGTAACACATGTCCCAACCAACTCAACTGATGAAGTTTCACTACTTCATCTATTGACCTGCAATCCTTACCTCGCACCCGTTTCCTAACAACAGCGCTGCTTACTCGGTTGTCCCAGGATATAAAAGCAATGCTGCGAAAACATCTATAATCGAATACTAATAGCCTACAAATGTCGTCTACTCCTACCGGCCATGTTTCGCATCCATATAGTAGGGCGGGGCTGAGATTCCATCAGACACCAGGCCATCAACACTGATGAGACTCCCGAGATAAGTGAATCGGTCAACACGCTCAACTGCTTCACTCCTTATCACTAGTTCAGTTGCCGATGCAACCCAAACCTGAAGCAATATGTTGAATTTCGACGGGGAGAATCGCAGCCCGAATATGCTTGTGTGGTTGCTTGGGGTAGTCAGAAGATTGCATGTTGTCAGTGTCTTCACCAAATAGAACTCTGTCATCAGCATACTCTAAGTCAGCAGGCGTGTATCTTTGAAAAATCAGACGATGATGGTGCTAACTCTACAACAAAGTTAAACAAGAATGGAGAGAGCGGACAGCCCTTTTACTATTATAGTTTCTAAATTGTTAGCCTCGATAATACTTAGACGCCAAACTAGAGTTCGCGAAGGGCAGAATGGTTAAAAACCAGGCTGATTTCAAACCTGGACATGAATGTATAGACCATATATTCACTCGTTTTCAGGACCTGGAACATAGACACACATTTCGCCTTCCACTATAGTTGTATCTGAAGTACATTAACCTGATACAACCTCTTTACTCGAACACCACTGGTCGAGTGAGGGCTTATGACGAACCGTCATCTAAGTTAATTACCTCAAGTGGTGTTCGTCAGGCTTGTTCATTTTCTCCATTCTTGTTTGACTTTGTTATTTACGTGCTTTTAGGTACGACACTTGCATCATCTGACTTTTCAGGAGCTGAACTGTTACCAGGAAAATCGCTTGTTAACTTGGAATATGCCAATGACACAGTTCTATTAGGTTAAGATGCTGACAAAATGCAGAATTCTGAATACCCTAAGCAACAATGCAAACATGTTCGGGATGCGATTCTCCCCGTCGAAATGCAATATGTCGCTTCAGGTTTGGGTTGCAGTGGCACCTGAACTAGTAATAGGGAGTGAAGCAGTTGAGCGTATTGACCGATTCACTTATCTCGGGAGTCTCATCAGTGCTGATGAAATCTCAGCACGGATAGAGAAGGTTGGACTGGCTTTTGCCAACTTGTGTCACTGATGGCGTAGGCGAGATATCCGTCTGCTAACCAAAGGACGAGCCTATTGCGCAGCTTTCTTAGCTTCATAAATAGTCGGATGACTTACGTCGATTTGCCTTTCAGGTTGACTTAAGATCGTGAGCAACTGAAGTGTGGCTGAAGGCCATTTGAACTGATCCTTAAAGTTCTCTGCTCTTCGATCTAATCTCCTGGATTGACAATGATTAGCATGCCCATGCTTTTCCGAGATAGTCTCACCTACTGTCGGATTCCTAATATCGGTTTCCTTGATAAGTCTAAACAGTAATATTCTGTTACCTTTCTTTCTCTTTCTCTCTTCCAAAAACTGTTCGCGATCATTGCGTAAGCTTTTTGTCAGCATGCGCCCTCACTGTACTGAGCCAGACGGAATGATGGTTTACCTTACAAGCGGATATCACTGCCGTTTCCACAGCCTTTTGGATATCATTCCAAGCCGCCTCTGGATAGGAATCACTTACATGGCCGCCTGACTGTTTATAATTGTTCCTGAAATATATCCTTAGCTATGCTATCACTAGGTAGAACCCTAAGAGGTTTCCTTGCGTTGTCTTTCCTACTTCCAGTAAGCCTCAAATAAATACGCGCTCGCACTAGAGCATGATCTGAACCTAGACCTGTGTCCCAGAACGAGCGATAGTCCTCTATCAAACCCCTCCATCGTTGACTGGTAGCAATCTGGTCTAGTTGGCTTCATCATTGGGTCGTCTGTGGGGGCCGCCAGGTCAAGAGATGTTTTTCCTTATGCTTTAAGTTAGTGTTTGCTAGAAATAGGCAATTGTCTGAGCACAGCCGCAGCAGACGGTCACCATTATCTGTTCTTTGAGCTGTTCCACTATAAGATCCACCCACGTGTCTTTCCTTTTCACTGTGTCTACCTATTTGAGCATTAAAGTCACCAGCCATTATAACTGTATCAGAGCGCTTAAATTTTTGAAGGTTAGAGAGGTTTCTGTAAAACTCACCTTTAATCGCGTCTGAGCTGCAGTCAGTGCTAGTGTAGGCATAGACGATAAAGAGAGGCAACGTCGAGTTTCCCTATCTTTCCGAATCCTTACTGTCCTGTTTAGTCAGACAGCGCATAAGCAACTGTCTACTGTTATCCAATCTAAAAGAGCACGAGGTGACAGGTACGAAAGAAGGGTTGGTCGTAGAAATAGAAGCGTTATTAGGAGATGTGGGCAGGATTTGATTGTGACGGATTTGGTCTCCTGTGCTTTTACGGGTATGAGGGCGGATGTAACTTCCCTGCTTCCCACACCGTGGAAGGGTATTTCTTGAGGAACCTACCTGAAAAGGAAGGTAGATTAGTGTTGGTCTTAGAGACCTGGGATCGTGACCGCAGAGCCCAATGGACAACTGCTTGAGGCCGGTCACACACGGCCTTTTTACGAGAAGTTTGCAAAGTGTTGGCTCCGTTTTTCAAGTGACCATACCGCCGGAAACGGGAATCCGTGAGGTAAGGTGAGGTGTGATATTTTTAGGGTCAACCATTCCTAAACCCATCCTTTCTTGTGAGAAGGCATCACCGCTGCAGATTTTGGTTGTCCGAGGGAAACACCTTACTGCTATCACACCCCTCTTCAGTCAGCAGTACGACTTCGCCCTCAGACCTTGGGTAGCTGCTTTTAGTCTCATCGTTCTTCAATCGACCTGCCTGGTATGGTAGGACCTTCAGGAACATATGTTCCAGCCAGTATAGCTCGGTTGGGTCATCACGATAGGCAAGCCCGACCACAACGTCAAGGTGCGAAAAATGACCAGTAAGAGTAGAGGATATTTGTAGGTTACTGGTTTTCTACTGTAGGTGTCTTCGAAATATTGTTCTCATATTCTGTGCCCATCTAGTAAGCGATGTTGTTAGTAAACTACTACTAGGTAAGAATGGCAGATCAGCATAAAAAGTAGTGAATCTTCATCATTTGAGGTGGTTAAGACATATGTTACGAATGCCTAACCACCGACTGCCTCGACGATCAATGTTTTATGGTGTAGGGATAAGCTAGAAGAAAGCTGGGGGCGGTCAAACCAAAACATTCCACAAATCCATGAGGTTACTTGTAAGTAGACTGAGCTATGTTGGTAAGTGTAGACTACCTGGTTGGGGTCCGCGAGACGAAAGTCGCCGATGGTTAGAGAACTTGGATGACATGGCTCAAAATCGTTTGCAGTGACGCAGCTGCATCCATTCTTTGTCTTTCAAATTCTAGTTTTCTGAATCCCTCATCACCTTTATCTATCTCTTTAAGTTTATTTCACCAGATTCTACTCTTGAATAATATCCTCGAACCCTAATCTCTCCTATTACTGCTAATACTTCTGCTACCTCTACCACTATGGGATTTGAACTGACAGTTGCGTCTCTGTGCTAATGTGGTATGGCAACCTGATCTGATGTACTTACGTAAGTACGAAGTTCTACGTCTTATTACTGAATGAATGACATTCAAACCTAGTTTTAAAATGCAGAAACTGAAAAAGTCCGTACTAGTCAGTACGGTTTTTACTGAGATAGGTCGGGAAAACCAGGAATCGTATCACTGTATGTCTAAAGGTTTGACTTCAGTTTTACACTTCGAAGGAGTGATAGTTGGTTAGTTCGTCTATGTAAAACCGTTTATCTGCTCCGAATAATTTTAGTAAGCTATTTGGTTAGACAAATAACTAACTTTTCGAGTACTTGCGAAGTTGCCTTTTTGAATTTCCTCTTTGTCTTCAGACAGGTATTCTACTCACAGAAATGCTAATCTAGTCAATAACTAATTTCAGCTAATAGCGGAAAATCGATATAATTGAGCAAAATTAGTTTAAGTATTGTCTTTTTGCAGTACTTTAGTTCTTAATGTTATATTATCGATAATACCTGATAGTCCGTTCTTAGTTATAAACAAGATTTGTGGAAATGATACTAATTTTTTAGACTCAGCGGCGGGTTTGTTATAAATTTAAAACACACCGCTGGAATTTTCGATAATATACTGTAATTATTCAACCATTATTATGTATTCCAGTTACCAATATTCTGCACAGTATGGATAGGTTAATTACTGTTATTTTCATGTAAAAAATCAGATGATATTATAATATTCATCAAGTTTTTACTCTTATAGTACTCCGTTTTTTGCTGCGTATCATTTACACAGGTTTCAGTTATAGGGATTCCACTCTACTACCTATCACCACTTAATAAGGAAAAGCAAGATATAAAAAACCGTACCCTATATCATGTAATACAATAGAAACATTTAGAACTGGTTCACCAGTGGAAATAATCAGAAATAGTTAAAACATCTGAAATTGTCTTCCCTAATGCCGTAATCATCTACTTGGTTCTCGTTACTTTGTACGGTGTGTAAGACAACGTAAGATCTGGCATATATACATCGGTTTAAGTTATCACATCACTCTTCAACACAACTGAAGTAACTAACGATGTAAAAATCTAAATTGAAACTAATAATATCAATCACGCTAAAATTCCAGGCACTAAAAAATGTAGTTAGAAGGACCGAATGAGTTTGAGGTACCAATAATCTAAAACTATGTCATAGTTAAAAGCATGAATAATGACAAAGTAGGCATATTGCACCACCATAATTGATTTAGAACCACGTCACAATGTGTCTAGTTTTAGATTGCGATAACCCAACCATGAAGTCGAAGTTTTCCCAAATGTATCAAACTCTTAGTTCATAACTTCATGGACTAGTGAAATGTCATTGCACCGGGAATAGGAGGTGGACATAAAAAGACGAATAGCCTCTGGGAAAAAGCTAGAAAGAAAAGCCTAGGACAGAATTGTTTGGAGAATCGTAGTCGGTGGCTTACGCTCCACGAAGGTTAATGGGCTTAGTTTGAATTTGATGATTTAAAATGTTTCCGTTTGATTGCGCTTACTCTTATGCTAGTCAGCACTGTACTTCAGCGTGGACACTGGTTAATGATGAGGGACACATTTTTTGCCTGATAACTGTTAGTGGTTCTTTTATCTGTCTATAATTTCCGGTAAATTTCGAGGAAATATAAGCACTAGGTCGTTTATTGTAGGTACTGTTGGCAAACCTATTCAGTAGTTAACGCGAATTTAAGACTTATTCTTCAAGTGACTCTGTGTTTTTAATTCAGTGGTCTTAAAGTAGTAAATGTAGCAACACAGAATGAATCCTTCATAATCGTTTATATGCCGATTATTCATTTATAATATTTCTCTTATACTATCAGAAACAATTTTCGGACTTTCTTACAGTTAGTCATTTCAAAACATTATCATATTCTGTTTATTTCTTAGATTATCAGTTTCGGTTACCTGAAAAGGGATAAATTGCTTTTCCTCTCTCCCAAACTTGGAGAAACTATTGATTTCATCAGCTGGGTCCGTACTCTTGTTTATATTATGTAGGATTTATGTGTTACACTTCTTTACTAATTGGTGTAGTAAAAAATTAGTTTGAATTCTTGTCCTAAGTTCGTCTGTTGAAGGGTGTGTGTTCATTAATATCCTCAAGGGTATGAAAGTATGAAAGTATGCAGTCACTTATCTCCATTTATGCAACGCAATACTGAAACTTGACAATTTGTCTAATCTCATCATTCGCTTTCAGTTTTGCAATTGATAATATTCTAAAGGAAGCTCCGAAAATAAGTGATACCGCAAATTTTATGTAGAGACGGACTTTTATACCTCGACCATATTATTGTATTGCACGATGATATGGAGACTATCCAAGTTTCGTCCATGTGTATATGCTCATAATGGTGTGAAATTAGTTTACGTAAATGAAAGTTAGGGAGGCTTATGCTGATTCGAGTTATCTCTGTAGCCATTGTAATACTAAGTGAACTCTACTATTCTTGCTCATTTATTTGTTTATTTTACTACTCTTCTGTTTTGTTTGCACTATCATTTCATCTTTGTGCATCGGTTAGAAACTGATGAACTACACAAAATTTTAAATGACGAAGTAGTTTCCAAAACATTTAGCTCTATACAGTCGAGTTGTAACGAAACGGTCTTCATAATGTGTCCTTATTTTATTTTGAGTGTAAGCATTTCATTCTCACTCTACAACCGATTGGACTTTTGTTTATTTCTATGTTTGGGGAAATCAGGTTCGCAGTGTTTCTTTAGTATCTCAATCTCAACTTATTTTTATTAAAGTAGTTTGAGCATATGTACAGACCAGTATTACCATTCAATGTTCGCTTGTTAGTTAGTTGGCATAAACACATATAATGCGGACGACAATTTTGGTCCAGATGGTTATTCATAAATAATTGTTAGTTATTAAACTAACATTACCCCAACACATTCGCACCTGCTTTTGTTCTATTCTTACAACTGAATTCCTTGCAGTTGGGCCAATTAATTTTTCATCAGCAGATCCTTATGGCGGGTAGATTAAATTTTGATTGTCAGAAGTTCCAATGTCGATCTGGGAAACACTGGTAATTCAAACATCATTTTTTCACTTATTTCTTATTGAAATATTGAGCAACATTAGAGTGTTTTTCAATGTTTTTAAATTATTATAAATTTGTGCACTTATACTTTCAGCATCCGTGGTATCATGACCAAGTACTTGGAAAAGAACAATCAAATGACCTTTGACAAAATTTTCAACGAGAAGTTGGGTATGTTAACTGACTAAATATATATCTAAGAACTCTCTTCCACTTAAGGTTACTTGTTGTTTCGGGACTTCGTTCTCAATGTAAGTGAAGAACCTGTTCCCCAACTTACGTTTTATGAAAACGTAAGACGAATTTTGTGTATTTAATTCTTACAACTTATAGATTAAAAAGTTTGAAAAATTAGACACAGATGAAGAGCGTATTAAGTTTGGCCGAGAAATATATGATCAACATATTATGAAAGAACTTTTATCGCATAATCACGTATGGTTGTCTGGTTAAGTAATTTTCAATTTTGACAGAAATTCTCTAAATCAACCGTTGATCATGTGCATGAACTACTTACGCTATCTCAGAAGACTAAAAAACTACCTGCAGATACATTTTTTGTATGGTTTTACTTTTAAATGATTTCCTGACTTTTTAGTTGTATGAAGATGAAATCCTCCAGTCCCTTCGTGGTGATGTTTTTGAAAATTTCCTTAGAAGGTAGATTAATATTTCATTATTTACCCGTTGCTTTTTGTCAACAGTAATAAGTTCACTCGATTTTGTCAATGGAAGGATTTGGAGTTAAATATTAACGTATAGTTATATTAACTAATTAGTTTTATTTATTTAATATTACTAGTTAACAACAAACGATTTTAGCGTACATCGTATTATTGGACGTGGTGGTTTTGGTGAGGTTTACGGATGCCGTAAAGCAGATACTGGTAAAATGTAAGTACGTATTAGCTAAAGTTTAGTTATACCAACTTTCATTTTTCTGAAATGGGTGTAGAATAGCTGTGTGTCTTTCATCTCTTTTGTGGGGTTACAAACCTTAGTTAAGAACTTTCTCTGTATTTCAAATTATCTGGTGTTTGATGGTCCCGTAAAGTAAGGGTATTTATTACTTATCCATTGTTTTCCGTAGGGTGTAGATTTGTGTTATTATTAAAGAAGATAGATCAACTGAATTCATTCAAGGAATGTGAAAACTTCAACTTTATGTGTTACTTATTATTATCTTCATTATTGTAGCCTCAAACTTTTGTGTAATTAATACTGTTCCCATTAAGCCCCAAAAACTGCAGTACATATTGATATCTAAGATGACTTACTAGCCGGACTGTAGGTGTGCCAGTCGTGTCATATGTTGCAAAGTTTTCTGAAGTTCAAACGTGCTGTGTAATTGCAATTGTTAGTAACTTCCTTTTTTGTGTGGCATCCCAGCGAAATAGTGGTAATCCTATATTTCACTATTTTTGCCACTACTATTTGCTCCTGTCTGAAATCAATTGTTAATAAAAGTATCCGAGGAAGATTACTCCTATATTTTACGCTCAAACACCAATGTCCTTATCTAAACTTGTATGTGTATCAACACCAGAAATCCCTTGATATTATATATATATATATATGTCTTGTTGATAGCCTTATCTATTAATCGTCCGGGGAAATTTAATGACCAGGGGCTATACACTTTACCGCTTTGTTGAAGTCAGTGATATAGAATTGACGGATTGGTTGTAATTGATTTGATACTCATGATATCCAGCTTCAATTCGGCTACAAGTAGTTGGGCATCTATCATGCATATATAAACCGCTTCAACTATTAAAACCTCTTTATCTGCTTAACTTTCTTTACCTAACACATTTATTCTCAACATAACTCCTTCAGTCCTACAAAGGCTTGTGTACTTCAATATAGTATTTGTTGGATTTCATCAAGTTTGTTGATAAACGTCGTCTAGTAAATTTTATTAGTAAGTAGATTTCGAATCGTGTTCGTATTTGTTTTAAAGATTGAATTTCTCGGTCTACTACTCTATTATAAACCATTGAACTGTGTAATTTCATCTCAAAAGTTGTTAAACCTGATGTCACCGAAAATTCTTTACACTTATCATTCAAGGGGAGTTAGGGTGAAGGCAAATGACGACTTCATGTAGTTAGTTCACCACAAATCCATTGAAAAAGGTACCTTAATGTGTTATATTTAAAGAAATGTTTCAGTGCACTTTATTATCTTTGGTCTAAGTTGACTGATCATGTAATCCTTTCTTTATGTAGGTATGCTATGAAATGTCTGGACAAAAAGAGGATCAAAATGAAGGGGGGAGAAACTTTAGCCCTCAATGAACGTATTATGCTTTCACTTGTTAGCACAGGAGTAAGTATTTGTTCTTTATCATTAGTCTTTTTATTTCAGCATAACGTAGTGTTGATAATTTTGTACGTCGGTTCGTGAGTAGCCATATACAAGGTGAAACTTTCGGTTCACGGCTTTTTAGGTATTGATGTTCCTACAAAGTTAGCCAATAATCAACATAGAATCTGACACATATGCCCGCTCAAGTCGCCACATCACATCCTAGCGAAATTAACAAGATAACCAGTATTAGTGACGGTGAAAAGGATTACGCACTGGAAAATACAGACCTGAAAGAGGAAAGGAGTGACTGGGTCTTCACCACTTAACCTGTTTTAAACTGTGTCACCCAGCGACTCCAACTATTGGTTATTGTAATTATGTGAACCCAAACCAGGTATTCTGATGCTATCTGCGCAGCACTATCCAGCAGTCAGTGACTTCATAAACTTATTTCATATTTTTTTCCGACTCCCCTGATTTTATATTGATCCACACCTACACGAGCTCTCATTGCATTTCGACGTTCGCAGTTGTTGGTAATGTATAACCCTTGTTCTAAATATCTCAGTAGATAAGAATTTACGGTCTCAGTCAATTTATCGTCTTACGTGTAGTACCGTATATCTGTATTACTCAATACTACTCACTTAGTTCCGCTTTAGTGGACCAGTGGTTCAACTGTACGTATATCTAAATACTTGTGGCGATCGCTCTTGCTGCGGGGATGCACTGATAGAAAAAGACATCCAGTAAAACATCTGCTGAACCCATATAAATCCAGGTACAGTTCAGTCCAAGAGGGAACTCGTTGTAAGGTCCATTATTCTATCAGAACTTTACTCAGATCAGCCAAAAATGAAGAGATAACAGTCGCCATTTAAGGTTTCAAACCCACAGCGTGCCGTCAAACCAGGAAGTATTATATATGCATCTTGAGTCGGTGATTCTCAAATACCTAGTAAAAATTTTTAAAATTCACGCTTTCCTCCCATATATCATTGTCCATTGAAACGAGAATAAATTCTCCGGTTTGTTTGCGCCTAAAAGTTGGGGTCTGGGTAACAAATTATTGGATGGATTGTACGATTTTGGTTCAAAAGTATTTTCTGTTGGATTTACTATGACATTGATATATTGACTTACTTAGCTAAAACTGGACCATAACAAATTTACTTTCTATAGCAATATTTTCACTGAGTCATCAAAGATGGGGAGGTAAATGTTTGGATAGTTCGAATGCTGAAGTCAACTTAACGATCATAACCTTAAAGACAGATGCATATGTATTGTTTTGTAGCGATGTTTCTTTTATCTCATGTATCTGCTTCTAGACCTAACGTAAGAATTCGTTTGTATGACTGATTTATACTACCAATATCTTCTCGGTTATTTGCTAATTAGAGATCCATCCATTAAGACATTGTTTTGCCTAGTAATCAAAAAATAAATCAAGCTGTTTCAATAGAATATTTAAAACGATAGATGGAGATACTGAACTCTCGCCTAACTCGACTCGCCACTCTGACACCCAAGAATAAGTTACTCCGTGTCTCTAGTCGTTATTAATGATTTTCACTCGTAATTTGAACTTTGTATTTTTTCTCGTAAGTCATAAATCTTATTCGTCAATATTTTGTTCTGTGCAGAGAATGATTTAAGCTGAAATCTCTAGAGAGTTTGTAATGTTTTATTCAGTAGTATACATTTATGCAGACAATTTTCCTGAGCTCTATGGTTTGTTATCGTTTGAATGTGTCAGTTTCTGGTTCTAACAACGTGATACTTACTGCTGCATACTGAGTTGAAGCCATACTTTTGTTGGAAATAAGTGATTAGGAATTAATCGCTAGTACTCAGGACAACCTAAATACATTCAATAATTTACTCTATCCACACGATATATATTACTAAGCGCTTCAGTTTTATTCCAGGACTTCCATTTCCGCACGTACGTTCGACTTTATGACTGAATTTGGAACTTCTAAAGTTATCCCATTGTAATGATCAGAATAGGATATTTGAATAAATAGTATTTTTTTACTTAGTCTTTCTGATCAGACTTTATTCCAGCATATCCATTGAGTCAATCATTATATGAGGCAACAACGAAAATAATTGGAAGTGTGTTAAAACATAATCGTATATTTACCATTTCAGATTTTTAATGCTTAAGATAAACGCAGTTAATGTTGCTGAATCAGTTTTGAGAAGATACAAATTTACATAGAGTAGAAAGGCAAATGGGAGTGGCAGGAAAACAGATTTTCGAAAACTCATTTCGAAACATTTTAGGGTGTTTCATATATATGGACTGGGATGAATCGTACAGCTGTTTTCTCAGTACAAATATCGGAATTATTTCTTTTATCTTATAGATGTAAAGTGCATAAAAACAATAATTCTGTACCTCATAATAGATCTTACGAAATACGAAAAATCACATTGAAGGTTGATTAGCTGTTATCAATCAGTTACACTAAAATACGACTCTGAATTGAATGTTTACTTCCCCTACAGTCAAGAAAAATTTTGAAGCATGGAAGCTTACACGTTCGATTACTAAAGTGGAAATTTTTCCCTTTTGTGCAAGCTTATAAATTATTCGGTTTACAAAAAAAGCATTCTATCTTAGATTTCTCTTTGATTACATAATTACTCTGGTGAATAAAAATCTTAATGGGTTACGACTGATGATGAGCTATCATTAATTTTATTTGCTCAATGTTGTATTTACCAAAGTTTCTATCTTCCTTTTTTTCTACAAAAAATAGGATGGTTGTCCTTTTATAGTTTGTATGACTTACGCCTTTCAAACCCCGGAAAAATTATGTTTTATATTAGATTTAATGAATGGTGGTGATTTACACTATCATCTTACTCAGCATAACATCTTCTCTGAATCAGAAGTACGTTTTTATGCAGCTGAAGTTATATTGGGTTTGGAGCATATGCATAATCGTTTCATCGTGTATCGAGATTTGAAGGTAAATATACCAACCCAATATTTTAAGCTATTACCATTTGGATACCTATTTTTCTGTTACTAAAACTTATTGTATTTGAGGATATCATATTGAAGACGGAGTTAATCTGATCAGATAAACTTCATGTAAAAGGTCGAGTAAGTTTCGGCCTTAAAAACGTGAAAACTAATTCCGATTCACTTTTATTCTTAACGTTGAATAAAGAATTTCGGTGATTGAATTGCTAGATTTCTATTCTTATCTAGTGATATTTTCCATATTCGTAACCACAGTTACTAATACTGAGTTATAAATAGTGTATTAGTACATTTTTGTTAAGATTCTCTAGGTAGAATCCTAATGGGACCCTTATAAATATTTTTTTGTTATTATTTTTGTTGTTGTTATTTTTAAATATAATAGCATCCAGCAGGTTTATGAATCAGTTCTAAATTAAGTTTAGGTTCAGTTTTTTTGGTTATCAGCGAGTAATTGGGAATTTCTTCCATTATGAGACGGTGCTTGTGCAACATGAGTACATGAGTACGATTAATACATCAAACTTCAAAGATAATCGCTCGTGCGATGAAATAAAACGAGGAAGAGCTGTATTGGTGATCTGAAAAGTATTAATTTGCATTCAAGTTTGATCGATTACATATCAATCGTTCAATGATTATTAGTCACAAAATTTACCAGACTGAACCGATTAATGTTTTACCACCATTGGAAACCTGAAAGCACTGAACGGCCGCTTTGTCTTAGTACAGGATTCGTTTCTGTGTGACACTGAAGGTTCAGGGTTCGATTACCGCTAGTAGGGTCGTGAATACGCAATTCCGATGAGTCCCGTACTAGGATGAGACGCCGTCCACTGTTTCTAGGTCTCCAATAATAGTCTAATATTGATCAGTTCATGATTTTAATGCAACACAGCGATTTTCTCAACCATATACTGAATAATTATCACTTAAGCTTAAAATGACAGTACGTACAATGCAAAATGTATCACACAAAAAAAATAAGTTCTTCCTGAATGAGTTAATGTGGTTAAAATTTCACTGAAATTCAATGAATAAAAATCAGTTAGTACTGAAGTTAGTATACCAAACTCACTCTAAATCGGTGCTCGAATGCTAACTCAGATTCTTTACGACTGTTCTATTTGGTCGTGGATTTAACATCAACACATTTACTCTTAATTTTCTGATAGTAAGTGCTGAAACCATGTTACACACTTGGTTTCAAAGTTGTGGTTTTGCGATTGACAGTTATGGTCCTATATTGCTGGTACATGACAGCTTTTATTGCGCTTGGTGCTCGAAAGTTATTATAAATGAAGTTTATAATTCTACTTACGATACATCGGGTACTGAAGTTCACATTTTTCACTTGTAATAAAACTTTTTATGCTTTTCTAGTTTTTCAAATACCGTACGCTTAGTCTATTGCTTCAACTATAGTCAGGTAATACATTGGGTTAAAGTATTATTATTTCAAGGTCGAAATCTTATCAGGTAGTTTTGCCACTAATGTAGAAGATTTCTTTCAGTTGTATTTTGAATTATATTTACACCTCTTGTTTTTTCTTGAAAAAATAGCCTGCAAACATACTTTTGGACGAGTATGGTCATGTTCGAATCAGTGACTTGGGATTAGCCTGTGATTTTTCACGTCGCAAACCTCATGCCAGCGTTGGTACCCATGGCTACATGGCTCCTGAGGTACTGTTGAAAGGTTGCCCATATGATTCTTCAGCTGATTGGTTTTCACTTGGATGCATGTTATACAAATTGTTAAGAGGTCATAGTCCATTCCGACATCATAAGACAAAGGACAAGCATGAGATTGATAGAATGACAATGACCATGGTAAGATTTTGTGCTGTAAAGTAGTTTCCTCTACAGTTTTTTGAATGAATTCCAAGTGGTTATTTTCAAAATATGCCGTTTAAATTAGTAAAGTAATGGAATATTGATTCCCATATAACTATGCAGAAAATAGTATGAGCCCAGGAAGGAAAAGTCTGTAGGAACGAAGCCTTTCAAATAGTAAGAGATAATTTGAGAAGCATAATGTTTTCACACTCACTTGTATGTGAGAGCTAGTAATACTGTGGTGTTCGCTACTCATCTGGATAAGTATAAGTAGTACTTAATGGCATCAGGTAGTAGGATTCTCATTTGCAGAAGAGAGAAATGAGAAGAGGAAGTAACAGAGAATAATCAGAGTGGATATGTAAAGGTGGATATTGTAAAGGTCAACTCAAAGAAAATGTGCAAATACTACATTTAGTGTATTATTTTCATATATTACAAACACAATATGTGATTTTTCACAATGCACTTTCATTCTCGTTTGCCCACGTCTTTGTTCTTCACAATACTGCGTAACTGCTCATACCGAGCCAAGTAGAATAGGGCTGAAATATACAGTAGTTCAGCATTTGATAAATTACCCCACTACTTCAGTTGGTGCAGTGTACCGTTCAGTAGTCAGCCCTGTCGTAGAAGAAAAAAGAGCACAGATTTTTTGTATTCAATCATAATTGCCTTTGCACGATTTATAGCAAGTATGAGAACCATCAGATGTGCGACTGGTAGCTTGAACTCAAGTTTATAGACAGTGTAATCCAATCATTATAATTGTAAATCTAAAGTGATTAATGTAATAAAAACATGGAAAGTTATTAAAATAATTTAATAAATCTTAAATCGTCAATGTTCATGTGATATTTCGGTGATTAAATCTATTCGGTAATAAATGCTGTATTATTTTGTTTGTAGTCTGATGTCATTAAAATTTTTCCATTAATTTTCCGACATTTTCAGAATCTTGATATTCCAGACGGTATGTCCTCAGAAATGCGGTCTTTGTTGGAAGGTTTGTTGGCACGTGACGTTTGCAATCGCCTCGGATGTATGGGTCGTGGGTAAGATATTTCAAGAGTAGGCATTTTTTGTGAAAGTATGGACAAATCCAATTCCTTTTTATACCTCCAAATGAATAGATGATTGCTTGATGCCAGCAAAATATATTTCCTACAGTCCTTCATGAATTATTGATAATAAGTATTGAGAAGATTGAAAACCTTTTCTGTATATTTTAGTTGGCATCTTCTGTACTTAAATTAGTTATTTTACTAACGGTTTAAATTACAGTGGTACGTCTCATCATCCAAATGTGGTTGGGTATCAACTGTATTTTAAATAACGTGAATTATTTGTATAGATCTTTTTGTATTAAGACGGAACATACAAAATGTAGTGCAGTAAAGTTATATTAATTTGCCTTGGGATGATGGAAATTTGTAGCTCAGGTGAATGATCGTTGTGGCGTCTCGTTCTCAGAACCAGTAGGTTCAATTTTGGAGCTTTCATTGTCCTTCTGGACAGCATCATCAGCTAAATCTTCACGTTGAAGCGAACTCTCTGAATTTTTCTATGTGTCTGTCAGTTTGTCCTTTTGACCTTGATCTTAATTGGTTGCTGTCGAACTTCATCCGGTCATTGTTTCCACATGTATTACAAGCAATCACGATGGAGGTCACCATGATAAACTGTCAGTCATATGTGAGAAAATTGAATCTCCTCACTTCCATCTGAAGTTTTTGCCAGATACTGTTCAGAAAAACAGTCAAGTTTTTGCGATTGAATTTTCTAGTCCATCAACCAAAACTTGATCAAAATTAATAGATAGATAGACAGACAGATACAACGCAGAACTTCGTGCATGAGTATATGAGTTCAGGTTGCCATACCACATCAGCACAGAGACGCAACTGTCAGTTCAAATCCAAAAGTGATAGCGATAGTAGAAGTATTAACAGTAATGGAGAAGATTAGGGAGCGAAGATATGATTCGAGAAGTATAATTCAGTCAGATAAATTTAGAAGGAGGAAGATAGAGAGGATAAGGAATTCAGAAGGTTATAATTAGAGAGAACACAAAGAGTGGATGCACCTGCGCCATTGCGAACGATTCTGAGCCACGTTATTCAAGGTCTCTAACCATTGGTGACTTTCGTCTCACTGACCCCAACAAGGTAGCCTACATCTACCAACATGACTCAGTCCACTTGTCAGTGATTTTATGGATTTGTGCCATGTTTTGGTTTGTCCGCCCCTAACTTTCTTCCAACCTACTCCTACACCACAAAACATAGCTCATCGAGGCAGTCGGGGTTTAGCCATACGTAACACATGTCCCAACCACCTCAACTGATGAAGTTTCATCACTTCATCTATTGATTTGCCATCCTTACCTAGAACTCGTTTCCTAACAATAGCATTGCTTATACGATCGTCCCAGGATATACGAACAATGCTTCGGAGAGATCGATGATCAAAGACTAGTAACTTAGGAATGTCCTCTACTCTTACCGGCCATGTTTCGAATCCGTATAGTGGGACTGCGCGAACTGCTGCTCGGCACACTCGTCCTTTGGTTAGCAAACGGATATCTCGCCTACGCCATAGGTGACGCAAGTTGGCAAAAGTTAATGCAACCTTCTGTATCCGTGTTGAGATTTCGTCAGTCACCAGGCCATCAGCACTGATGAGACTCCTCAGATAAGTGAAGCGGTCAACACGTTCAACTACTTCACTCCCTATCACTAGTTCAGGTACCGATGAAACCCAATCCTGAAGCAACATTTTGCATTTCGAGGGGGAAAATCGCATCCCGAATATGATCAACATTAAGGTGCTCTTAAAATATGGAAACACATTAATGATATATAGTCATTGTTGCTATTCAGTGTCTTTTTGTCCGCAAATTATATTTCGTTATCATGCAAAAGGAAGCTTACTAATCAGAAGTTTAGTATACATAACTTCATAGTTTTAAGGATAGCATATTTTTTGAAAAACAATTCATTTACTTAAATACAAGATTTTTGTGACTATAATTTTGTAGCATCCCATTTTATCATTTTAACAGCAGACATTCCTTGGATTAGCCTCTCTTCTTGTTCCACTCTACTGTTATAATTTTTTGATATTGTTATAGTTTCTTCTCGGCAGTTGTTTTAAACGACGAACATTTTACATCTGGAAATAAATTTGTTAAATGTTTGTTTTATTGCATGACTTTACAAAGGTTTTAGTTATCTAAGATGTTGTTGGTCTGTTTGTTTATTCGTTTGCTTTCATAGTCTCATTTTAGACACAGTTAAATATCTACCTCATATTGAGTTAAAGAGATCGGTTGTGAGTGTCATTTCGCCGACAACAGTTTAATTTTAGATATTTTAAAAACGTTTGAGGGATTTTGTTCGGACTCAATGAGTTGGAAATCCATATTTATTTTGGTGCTGAGTTCTAGAATATGTTTTATGATATTTGTTAGACATTTTTTTATCTTTCCTACAGATGAAACTATTTTACCGATATCAGGTAAACATTTGAGTGATTAAAACAAATTACTAGTTTTATTTCTAAAATGTTTGGGAGTATTATCTTCAAATGTATCAGTTATCAGTTAACAGTTGAAAATTATTAACCTGGTGTATCTAACTTGCATTTTCGCTTTGATTTTAATCCATTCGTCTTCGTGGTGGTTGTTTACAAAATATTCTTATATTGTTTATTAAGTATGTGCTTGATTCCATGAATACAATCACTTGAAAGTTTAATTGAAATCTATTTTAGATCTTTGGAAGTTCGAGAGCATCCATTTTTCAAAGGAATCGATTGGCAGCAAGTTTATCTACAAAAGTACCCACCGCCTTTAATTCCACCTCGGGGTGAAGTAAACGCTGCAGATGCCTTCGACATTGGTTCTTTTGATGAGGAAGATACCAAAGGTATTAAGGTAAGCGGTGTTTAAATCAATGCGAAGTTGAAAATTCATGCGAGAAATTTCATTCTGATTCATTAATTTTAGTTGTTCCAGTTAGTATCGATAAGACTGAAATATATATGTTCTAAAATACATAAATTGGTTAATTGAAAGTGTAATGTGAACAACGCCGTACGATCTAGTTATGACAAAGTTAGTTGTAAAAGAAATTTACACTAAATCACACACTGATTTTCTGTTAGAGTGTAAGGAACATATAGTTTGTTCTATTAATTTCTTGCCATTTACTTTTCGTTTATATTATTGTCCTGATGGTAGTAAGGAGAGTTCATTGACTAAAGCGTTAGTGATGGATGATATGAATTTCTTTTTCCAGTTACTTCTATGATATTTTATTATATTTACGTCTGTTTAGTAAATATTTTAATCCATACTTAATACTAAGTTTAATAGATACAAATTTGATTGTTAATCAGTGTAAATCACATCAATATTAGTGTATTCAAATGTCATTATGACTTGTTTTGTATGTCATATAAATGCTTATATTTACAGTTTTGGTGCCCTTTAATTTTTTTTGCAGATAGTTGTGTACAACTCACATATTCAAATATAACTGTATCTAAAAACATAGATAATAATTTATATGTATATATCTGCGATTTTACAAATAAATCATTATTTCTATTATTGCTGCCAAATGACCTGATACGACTGAGAGTGGAAACAGTTTGTTCTCCTTCGGAATTTTCTCATACAGCCTCCAGTGTATAGTCACTGCCAGAGAATTTCTACTCACTGCCTTCTTGTGGTGAGGTTGTTCACAAAATTAAGAGAACCAAAAGCAAATTTCTGGCTAGGGCGCAGACCATGTTCGTGGGCAGGGAGGATCCACCTAGAGGAATTGGAAGAGCCTAATTCCGAACCAACGGTGCACATGGGCTCCAGAATCCTGAATCTACTGATGGCACTGACTACCGTGGGAAAGTATCTCCTAACGCCGCTTTACTGGCTTGTGGATTAAACCTGTTGGTCAGTGGCTTGCGAAGTGTATTTCTAATAAAATCATGTGTTCAGGTTTAGGAACCTGGTTAATATTAACTCAGCCCACGCATAAATTGATTGATTTGTATAGCGCGTGCTTCATTGTACCAATAATAATGTGCATAATAATGGTAAATAATTTCTGTTATTAATAATCTACCCTATGCTCAATTTATTCAAGATCACCTAAGCAAACCTTGATACCGAATGATACTTAAAAGACTATTTCTACTATGTATTTTTCAAAAGTTGTATTTAAATTTTGATTATTCTTGTCCAATTTTTTTAATATTCCAAATTTATTTTCCAATAATTGGAATATTCAGCTTACAGAAGCTGATCAGGCATTGTATCAGAACTTTTCTCTTGTTGTGTCGGAGCGTTGGCAAATAGAAATAGCTGAAACTGTGTTTGATTTTGTGAATCAAGAAGCAGACAAGGTAGATAGTAAAAGAGCTCGTGCACGACAACGTTCTGCTCAAACGGCTGATGTTTCTAGTAGTGGTTTATCTGGAGTTACTTCAAGTACTGGAAATTTATTAAACATTGGAAATATCGGACTCTCAAATACTGCATCAGGTGTAAATCTTTCTGACAGTATGACTGTTGATGGCGTAGCATCTGACTGCATTGTTGAAGGTGATGTTTTAAAACTTGGTGGACCATTTTTGCAAACATGGCAACGTAAACATCTACGTTTGTTTCCGAACCGTATTGAATTGTACAACAAATCTAGAGATGGATTAATTCTCAAAAAAGGTGTTGATGTAAGTGTGACTTACGTTTTAAGTTTGACTTTGTTTTTCTCTGTGCCAACATGTTGCATTTCGATTTCATGTATGCAACTGTGTCTACAAAAATCAATACCAGTTCATTTCCAAATTTGAAACTTTCGCCAAATAGTATTTTTGTTAGTTTTTACAGTATCGGCGAACCTTAGAACCAGATAACTAATAATAATCTTAATTATTAAGCGATCCATTTTCACTCATGTGGATACAACCCTTCTCAGGCAAATGTAGTTGTCCACAATTATTATTATTATTGGTTTAATATCACAATTCATCTCCCGAATATATGATTAGTTTACTTAGCACTCAACCCACTTTAATATTTCTTATTGAATCTAAATAAATTGTAATCATCTGATCGAATTCGGTAATTGTGTTGTTTTTTCTCTCACCCTATCCGACCCATATTCATTCTGATCATTGATGTCACAATTTCATTTAACATATAAGCTTATTCAAGTTAATACCACTTATTAGGTATCTCAACATCCACAATCTTACTTTATTTCATAGGTAATCCCTACTTCACATGCTATAAGTTGAAACTATGTATTTTGTCCTAAATCTGGGAGTGTATCGAATTATTAATTTTGAGATATAGTTGTAGAGGAAATTTATTGAAACGAATTTTCTTCGTTCATATATCGTTTTAAAATGACTCAATTGTTACTACACTCATTTTTCAACCAGTAGGTTACAGGTTCGAACTTCAATCCACTGATATTGATTTTGAGTACAAGGAAACTGTCATAAGCTTACACACAGAATATGACTGAAGGTTGATTATTGAGTCATATTAATTTCTTTATCTCATAGTTATTTACTACTTCTGATTTGTTCATGTGCTCATTCAAATTTGATGACTTATGCAAAAATATTAGAGTCTTGCATAATTACATTGATAATTATTTTCGGAAAGAAAACATTTTGCGTTTCACCTTAACTTTTTGACCAAACTTGGGATTAGGAATATCTCCCTTTTTCTTTAGGTACTGTAATACTTAATCACTTTTTCTCACTTAATTTTTAGATTTTCATTTTAAAGAAGGCATAAATGTCTTTTATGAAGTATTTTTGAACTTAGAAATACGATGAAATCGTGTTGTTATCTTAAAAGCTGTATTATTTAAGTAGTAGTTCTTTTAACTAATTATAAATTTAGTACAAATTGTTTTTCCCACTAATCATAGTTTAATGTATTTAGGGATTCTTGTTGTTACCATACTATAAGACACTGAATAATAATAATAATAAAAAATAAAACGACTAATAATAATAAATGACATATCTTCTTTCCATTTATTATATTGAAATTTTTTTAGCTTATATCAATGCTTGATATCAAAGAAATTTCTCCAGAGTTTTCTCGTGTATGTAAGATGGATAATTGCATTTCAATCAAACTAAAGAATGATACACGATTGTACATAACTTCAAATGTAAGCTTCATATTTTCTTTATAGTGTCGTTTTACATGTGGTTAGAGATATATAGCTTAATTTCTTAAGTACTCCTTGACTTATCATTGTTGTGCCGCACAGATTTTAAATCAGTCAGTCATTTAACATAAATCTTGACACAAATGTATCTTAGCTCAGTCTTACACTTCAGTTCATCATAAGTTGGTGTAATGTTTATTATTTTTGCTTACTAACGTATTGATTTATTTACATCAGTCGAAATATTTTTCTTAAAATGTACGGCTTTGTTTAAGAAAAAGTTATCAACAATTTTTTTCTACAGAATATTCACAAATCTTGCAATGAATCTGGACATATTTCACATCTGTAGTTTTGTATTACAAACGATTTTTCTATTGAGAACTATTCAACTAGACCTCTAGGTACCGTTAAAGTGAACCATTGTTTGAATAGTTCAAATTTGTCAACCGTTTTGGAAAACATTCTTCTTGTTTTTCTTGGGCAGAGTTTTGGTGGTTTGTGTTTTTACACATTCGAAATCATCAATCAATCATTGTAAGACCACTATTAGAAACCTGGAAACACTGGATGGCCGTTTCGTTCTGGTTTGGGACTCATCAGCAGTGCACATCCACGACTCCTGCTCCTCGCAGGATTCGAACCCGGGACCTTCGGTATTGTGCACGAATGCCTAACCATTGGACCACTGGGCTGGCATCCAACAGTGTTAATGTCTAACTCTGATTGATCTAGGGATTTTGATTGACTGATGATTTGAAATGTGTAAAAACACAAACCTCCAAAACTCTGCCCCAAAATATCGTAACAGTGCTCACTAGTGACTAGCTTCGTGAGGGAATTCTCGGAGTCCTAGTTGAGAAGACATGACCAATGGAGTTCAACCCTGTCGGGTGTAGGCAGTAACTACCAAAGACAAATGGGTGAGGTCGCGCAAAATCCCTAGTTCAATCAGAGTTAGACATTAACACTTTTGGATGCCAGCCCAGTGGTCCGATGGTTAGGCATTCGCGCACAATACCGAAGGTCCCGGGTTCGAATCCTGCGAGGAGCAGGAGTCGTGGATGCGCACTGCTGATGAGTCCCAAACCAGACCGAAACGGCTAACAATGATTGATTGATGATTTCGAATTCTTCGTGTTGTTGTATAGAATTCACGTATAAATTTGCATTTACATATTTCTCTAGGTGCTTTCGGCTTATTAAATACTTTACTTAAGATTTCATATTCTATGTACTATAATCACTAATAGCATTATAATTTTACTATTGTTTCAGGATAAAGTAATGATTACACAGTGGAAAGAAGAAATATTAGAAGGTTATCGAATTTCCTGTGAACTGATGGCACATATGAACAAAAAGGCTCATAAAATGTACGGGGTTCTCGATCCTAAGTCAAACACAGACACTCATCCCCCTTATACTACTATTACCACATCAACTATTTCAACTATCACTACTAGTAGTTCTGTACAGCCTCTTACTTCTCCTAGTCGCCCATCACAAAAGTCACATTCACCTCCACAAAGCACTACACATCCTCGTCCTCGCTTAAGTCATCAAACATCAATGCCTTCCTATCCTCTCACAAATCACAAAGGTCAAGGATCTTCTTTAGAATCAATCGCAGGTTCCAAGTCTGGTGACCAAACTGTTGAGGGAGATGTAAATCAAGATACTAATGCGCCGGATCGTGCTGGTGGTATTGGTAATGATTTCAGTAATAATAAATCTTCTTAAATTTCTATTGGTTATTTTAATTTGTGTTTATTATTCTTGGAGTATAATTGCTTATTCAAACTCTAATCCGATAGCAGATTTAATATTTAGACTTTCTACACCCTTCATCTATCTACAAATCATAAAGAAAGATTTGGAGGATGGCAGCTTTCTGATTGAAAATTGCATTCCATGTAAACTTTGAGATGGTTCTTATAATCCCCGTGTGTTAATATTACTATTATATGGTAGGAGATAGTTGTTCAACCTCCATTTCTAATAACACAATGTGTACATTCTATCGTTCATACTTGCATTTGATTAAAAGCATGAAATTCAATACAATCATGTTAAGAAAACATTTAGTTCATTTATTGTATCTATGAATTAATTGTGTATTACACTGTGTTGTTATATCTACTTTTCTTAATAACATTGTTTATTCATATTAATAACTGTTTTTAATTAATTTTGAAATTCATCAAATCTAAATTATTAATGATATTTTTAATCTGTTCTTCCTCATTTTCTTTCTTTTATGTGCAATATGTGTTCTATTGATTCATTCATTTTTTTTTAGTTTTTTTTTTAAAGAAAAACTTTTTCTGTCTTTTACATTAATTGTATGTTGTGATTCTCAGTGTAACTGCGCCAAAAAAGTGTTTCCTCTCACTTAAAGAGTAATCTTATTCAATTTATCTGAATCTGGTTAATAATTTGTTTTTTTTTGTAGATTTCTTATCATTGAAATGATAATATTATTATTGTTACTATGTATGACATTTGTTAATCTACATAGTTTATGATTATCACATAGAATAAGCAGAGTTATTGAATGTGTCTGTAGTTATCTTAGCTCATTACTGACATCCGTATAACTTCAAATTCGGTTTTTGTTACTTGTAAGTTGTGGTTATGGATGGTGATTGTTTTTGTTTTTGTTAGCTTCTTTGTACGCATGTAGTTTATACTTTTTAATTGATGTATAATTTTTTAACGTTCAGAATCATGGATTGCATTGATTGTAATATAATAAAGCTTATATAACTTCTAAGAAATGAAGCGAGGAAAAAGGATTTAAATTGTCTGTCTAATATTACATCATACCTGAATTTTTCTTTTCACAATCATATTTTGAAAATGTTTGCATTTTAAAAAAAATGTTAGTTGTATTTTTGTTATAAATGTACATGTCAGTGTACTTCTCATGTCATATTGTGCAATGTTTATAGCGGTCAACAGTAGGTAGAGATAGTGTTTGTATTATTTATTAATGGGTAAAGTTTGTAACAAATGTAGAATAGTGAATGGTAAAATGACAAACATCTATTTTTCTTCTCAATCCGTGTACATATATTTTGATGTTGCGCATATCTATTTACCTACCATACATACTACACCTAGATCCAGCAGTCACAAGCACACACACGTAGGTGAACACGAATGGACCTACATGGTTTTACTACAGTTTTTTTCTTCAATTCTTATAACATATAATATACATTTTGCATTTGTTTTCTAACTTGTTTAGTTTTTGCATTTATTGATTTTCCTTTGTTTTTTTTTTCCGTTCATTGTACTTGCTACTTACTAAGTTGTTGTTTTGTGATTGTTCAGTTTTTCTTCCCTCTAGATATCGGGTACTGACATAAATGTTTAATTCATTTTTGCAATACGTTTATATGTAATCTATAATGTATGCTTGTTTCTTTTCGGAATTCTAGTTTATGATTGTTACTACCAATCTTGATATTACTACAACCACTATCATTATTTATCTTTTCCTCAGCTAAACAATTTCACAGTTTGGTGTTTTTTAATGCTGTTTAAATGAAATATAGATGAACATACCAATGACAAAATTCATTATGTTAAGGAAACGAGAATAACTTAATTTTACCTCCATGAATAATGATGATGATGATGATGACATGGATTAGACGTAATCATTTCTGTCTGTATTATATGACTTGAATTTGTATTTTGTTTGTGAATTGTATTGTTTAAATGAAAAAAAAATAAATGGAAGTTTGTTTCAATCTCTATTCTAATTATTGTTGTTGTAATTGTCCTTGTTCATTTAGTTTTCGATTCCTTCGTTTTATTTTGTTTAAATTTTTCTCCAGTTCTTTACAGAATTTATAGAAGAGTGAAATAACTAAGTGAAGTAATATCATGATTATAATGGAGTTATTTATATGTTGAATATGAATCATTTATTTTATTGCACGTATTCTGAAAATTCTTTCATTTACCTATCATTATAGAATGTTAGAGTATTTTATGATAATGTTTATATGATGATGAATTTGTGAAATATAAATAATAGTTGGTTTTTTTTTGTGTCTGTATACATCATTATAGTTTCCTAATTAGTAGTAGGTATGCCGTTTAGTTTTATTAGGTTTTTATTTTAAGCTATATTAGTGTATTTTCATGATATTAATTTCAATCCACTAACGAGTATTAAAATAAAGGTTAGTAAAGAAAGTAACTTGAAATTGAGTTATTTAATGAAATGTTCAGTACTATAAATCCTCTTCTTACCATACACTTGAAAAAGAAAATGATTTTACGTAATTTGCCTGTTTAACTGTAGCATCGTTACTTTTCTTATTATCTTGGATTACATTCGTTCGGTTAGATTGATGCACACATGTAGTTTGGATTCTTTTGTTTAAATTTACCTTATTCAATTGTCTCATAGGTCAATGTTACGGAAGTTTTGTTAGTAATTCTGATGGATTTTACGAGTTTTATCCTTTAGAAATATGAGTAAATACTAGTAACAAGATTGCAAAATTCACTATTTTGAACATGTTTATTTACGAATATCAGTAATTCAAGTTCTGCTCAAAATACCTTAACATCTTATATATAAAGCCTTTTTCGGAATTACTTCCCAAAAGTATTAGGTACCCAGTTGTCACTAAAATGAATAGGTAGTTATTTGGTTGGTTTACTTGCTGAAGTAAAAATCGACACAAAATGAATAAGGTACTTCATGCTGACTCATAATCGACATTATAAACTGTTTTGAACATTTTGTCTTAGTAGATTCATACGTTGGGTTGAGAAATTGATGTAGTATTTATTTATTTGCTATACTTAAATTCCGATGCAATCGAACTCCAAGAGTACACTACACAAATAAGGTGTACGAATAAGATATTATTTTAGGTAAATAAAAATGAGAAAAGCTGTACAGCCAGTAAGAAAGCGAGCATTTCGAATAATAGTCATGAAATAATTAACGGAAACGCATCTCATTTGTGCTACGATACTAATAGGAAATTCAAAGAGAATTATTGCTGAAACTTCTAAGAAGCTTCCAACGGAAAAGTTTCACTGAAATTGGACAGTATGCAAGCAAAAGTTAAAATTGAAAGCTAGAAAATGTACTGTTGAGTGAGTAAAACAGAAATTATTTGCTAGTTTCTAAAAGCTATAATTATTATCAAGTAAATCATTTTCAGGTAGCTGTGGCCCATCGTTTACCTGTATATAGTTAAAACGAGTAAAATGGTTTCATCGGAGCTCTGCAGGTATGATTTTAAAAACTTCCAAAGAAACAACTTGCTTCTTGTAATTATAGACCGAAGTTAAGTTGGTGTACTTTTTTATTCGAAGCCCGGTGATATTTCCGTGGATGAATCGCCATTGTAATTTCAGATCCAGTAGTTGAAAACCGGGGTCAACATTTCAATAAGGTACTAGTAAAGAACTAGTCGATTAAGAAGACTATGGTGTGTACGTTTTACAGTTTCGGTCATACGGTACACAGGTAGATTTTAAAATCGGCAGTGAATACATGGTTTCTCAACAATTAGTGGGGAATATTCCGTATCCATTTAGTACAGCTACTGAGAAATCTGAAACTCGTGGTTACCGACCTTAATTTTACAGGAACTTTTTTCTCAATAACTTCAGAGTCTACAAAGAATCGAGATTTGTCATGGGTTGTTATCCTCCATCCTAAAATTCCGTACGTTTTTCCTGGTAGTGGCGTGGGATTTCTTTGGTTTCTAGGTTGACGATTCTAGAAAAGCAGAGATTTTCTGAACAAAGCAAGCGCCGAGGATCTTTGAATGTAAAAGTCTACTAGGATTATTTACTAATTAGCTTTTATACTCTGGGATAGTGTTTTCAACAGATCTCGCAACTGTAGGTGTTAGGTCCTAAAGTTTTTCGTGCCCTTGTTGAACCACTGTCATCGTATCGGAAAGAGCTTTCATTATCAGTTTCAATAGGATATTTTTATTTAGCGATAATTGCTAGACACAGCGTTTTCGTTACGCTGATTTGGGTAGAGAAGGATCCGATACGTTTTGTGAAACATTTGTTGGTATAGTTGTTTCTGGTATCTTCAGCTACTATATTCAACTTTAACGTCTGATCGTATTATAAACATAAATCAGACTAATGAATATTTTTTTCTTGAATTTATTTACCCTTACAGTATTTTTAAACAAAAACTTATGTTTTCATCGTGAAACCAAATTTATTGATAACTTTGTTCATGTAAACCATTTGAATGTACTAACTTGAAAAACGTTAAGAATCTGTTGTAGATGCTAACTTTTCGAGATATATTACGGAATTTATTCTCTCCATTTTTGTTTCGCTTCATTGCTGTTTGTTCGGTGCATTAGTGATTTTCAACTGTTGTATTTGCTCATAATCCGCGTCCACAACCCATGATCAAGATGTAGCATATTAATGAACGTGCTCATTAGATTGTTCTCATTGCAATCGAACAATTAGTAAGTCAGAAGTAACATACGTACAACGTCTGTGTCCGTGGTTTTAGCCTTTATCTACATTTAATGCATGCGAGGTAGAGTTACTGTTAGAATACCTGAACTAGACTTGGTAAGATGGAAACGGAACTTAGCTGAAGGCCCAGTACTGATCATCCTCTCTACTTACATGTGGGTATCCCCGGAAAAATCAGTGAATTTATTCCGGATTCCGTCTTTGTGTTGCTTGAAAACTTACGGTAAGTAGACGTATCTGTAATATGTCAAAATATTGGATCGCCAGACTTTGTATTAATAAAAAAATAATGATTCACGAAGTCTTTTGTTGAAAGTATTGTTTTGAGCACTCATAGAAAAACGTTTCGCCTTCCTCTAGATGCAAATTTGGTGTCTTAAGTATTTGCAAGGGTGAGCAAATGTATATTTTCACAACATGTTTTAGTTCATAACAGTGAGCAGATACTCAAACTGTTGATGTACGTAGAGATAATAATATGATGTAAACTCGAGGATATAAAAGTATGACTGTGCGTTTCCTGTTCACTTAAATTTCGTCATTCGAATACTTAGGTGAAATAAGTGTTTGTTGGAAGAGTTTGTAGTTTAACTTAAACCTTCAGCCGTGCAACGTTTTCTCAGTATTTCTTGTATGCGGATGATTAAAGTAAGTTAGCAACTTTCTTAACGTTCATCCTCTGTATTCCGAGAAATGACTGATGATATCTGAACCCTGGGTCATTTTATTTCACTACATAGTTTCATTAAATGTGCACAATCTTCACACAAAACGTAAACAGCACAAACGTGTCCTATGTCTTATTTGTTCAAATATTTAATGAGTCTAACTGAATTGTGTACAATATTTTACTGGATAAAAATTGTTTGAATGAATTTCCACAAATGAATATAGTTTTTATGTCATCGATTGACATCAACTATAAAACTACTGGGCAAAGAGTACCTAACATTTATCTTTTTCCACATATTTACTACTTAGTAGTATATGTGACCATGTTGGAGATCGAATTTAGAACCTTTAAGTTCTGCAGAAAGCACAACACTTTAAAAACTTTGCAGATGAAATTCAATAGTTGATGGATGGATCACGACAACTAAAATACCTAGATTTTGATCTTTTCCTTATAAAGCACCCATCAAGGAGGAAACAAAAAAGATAAAACAAAACTACATTCTTGTGTCCATTTGTTTACAGCAGCAGTCAGGTCGCTTAACATAAGTCTATCTTCAAAAAGAACAAGTTTCCAAAAATAAACTTAAAATAATAGCTATTTACTTATTAGTGACTTAATTCAGGGTGTATTTCTCAAAATCCAATGTTCATTATTTTTATGTTTTGTATTATTAAAGTCTAAAGGAAATATTCCTGTCATTCATCATACAATTAAATGATATTTCATACTAAAGTAACTGAAATCAGTGATCGTTAGCCTAATCATAAGTGAATTTTCAGTACATACTATAGAAAAATGAAAATGCCAATTATTAATATTTATAGGGTTGTTTTTATTTTCACAGGTAGTATCAAATAATCGTATCGAAACTTTGTGAATAATACCATCATCAATTCTTTGAATATTGCATATATAAGAGGCACCAAGTGTTATAATCAAGATTTTGTCTGAAAAGCGTTCTAGTAGATTGATATTTGACTTAAAATGATAAATGCATGATTGATAACCGGATGCGTTTTCGGATTTAATCTATTCCGAACTATACTAAATTAGTAATTGGTTATAAGATTAAATTGGTAAGCTTGTGCTGTACATTAACGCAATAATATAGGTGATGAAAACATGCCATTTTTTGATACCTGTGGAATTTTTATCAGTCAGTAATTGGTATCACTTAGAATGATAATTTAATCAGTAGGGATTTAAAAATTAAATCTCCTCCGGTTGCATATAGATAAACATCAAGAGAGATAAGACAGAGTGATGTGGTTAATGAGTGACTAATAGATGACTCAAGCGAATTGCCTGAGGAAGTAGTCAAAAACAGTTTTTAAATAGAACAGATGATTTTATGATCTAAATATCATTGACTGAGATGGATTTCATGAAGTTCTTGAACAATTTTAGTGAGATTTTTATCACCAACTTTTGGGGATAATTTAGTGTAGCTTATCATTTACTAGAGTTGTGGATTAGATATACTAATTTCTCATGAGAGATTTCCAATTATATCTTATTATCGCCTTTGGCTTAGCTGACATAAACACAATGAATAACGATTTGAACTAGTTTGTAGATGTAATTAAATATTTCGCCGTTGATAAAATCAATGTGAATCTTACTCTTTTGTCCGAATCATTCATATATTCATAAATAATATTATGTGTACTATATACTACAATTACAACAGTTAAATAATTGCTTAATATTCATAAAAGGATAGCTAACAAACTTTTATTACTAAAAGATAATGAACGATTTTGAAAATAATGCGTGAAAATATAGATTAAGAACACGTACGGTTACATCTTTACTTTCAGCTGCTGCACAAATCAGATTTTAATCTGAATAGATAAATAAATAAAGTTGAATTGATCTTAAAGTCTCTTAGCTTGATAATTTTCTTTAGTAGTCTTCATTATTTTCTTCACGTTTCAGTAATAAACATAGAATTAGTGATTCAAATGTGTTCATAATAACTTTTAAGACAGGGAATTTGTGGAAATTTATTATTTCCATAGTTGAAGCATGAACTGATCTAAGCTCGATCATTAGAAATCTGGAAGCACTGAACGGCCTTCACGTCTTATTATGGGACTCCAAAGCAATGCGGATCGTCAACCTCCTCACACGGTAATCGAACCCAAGACATACGATCTAACGCATGAACGCCTAATCACCATTGGATGTTGACTCGGTAGTCTAGAGGTCGAGCTTTTGCGTGCGAAACCGGAGATCCCGAGTTCGATTCCTGCATTTGGAGATCGCGGATGTGCATTGCTGTAAAGTCCTATTCTAAGACGAAAAGGCCGTCCACTGCTTTCACGTTTCTAATGGTGGTTTGCTTAGATCAATTCATGATTTCAACAATGAAAACATATCAACTTTTATTTGAATCGTGTTCAAAACACTGTTCAGTGGTGAACTTTACACTAATTATTGTACACTGGAGGAGGGGAATGGTAATTTGAAGCTTCAGTATGATTAAACTGAATAACCAAATGTCATTAATTTGTTAATGATTAGGATATTATTTATGCCTGAATGCATTCTGATTCGAAACGTACTTAATAATATATCGGTTGAAAAAAGTTTACTAATAATATAAACAGTTCCATTTCACACATAAAGTACTTAATTACTGTTAAAATAAAAACCAAAATATTCTCATTTCATATCATTTCAAAGAAGTGACATCTCTGTTGCATCATTAGTCATATTTTATATATCCTCAGCCTATTTTTGTTTTTGCCAGGGTAATTTACATAACTTCACATAACTGTGTATAGTTTATATCGCGAACCAATTTAATAAACGAATTGAAAATCAGGAAGTACTGGATGGTTTTTATGTTCTAGTAACGGGCTGAATCCGTGATCCAACAGGGAATTTAATACAGGAACTTCAGGTCCCGCAGCTAGCCCTCAACCTTTAGATCACTGAATTGGCAATCAATTTTTTACAGGCTTAACTTCAACCAATTCGCTCGATATAAACTATAAAATTCCAAGATCTACATGTAAATGGTACTTATCAGATTTACTGACTTCAAATTCTCAAATCCATTAAAAACATATCGTTTACTTAGACCTTTTAATGTCGCCATGACAACTAAAATAAGCTTATCAATTAGCATAATAAATAGCAATAACAGTTATCCAATATTTTTATTTCATAACAAAGGTGACAGGTTTTATTGTATTGAATAAGATTGTGATGTTTTTTTTAATTAATCAAAAGATGATCAAGTGTTTTGTTATTTGTATTTTGAAAAGTGTGCTGCTGATGAGTTAAAATTTTGGTTTAGCTAACCGAAGTGTGAGCTTATTCAACAATCATATAAATATTTTGCATAATTTCTAATCATGATTTTATGTGCTAAATACTTTACATAAGTTTTGTTTTGTTGAGAAGTCATCGGATAGCAGTATGAAATAGCTGCATATTTACTTATTAAACTATGAGTAATAATAGACAGAAAAACACATTTATTTAGATCTACTGGTGTTTTATCTTATCACTAGAATAATTAAATACACCAGCTTAGTCTAAGTATATCTACAGAAATTAGTGTGGTAAATTGTTCAGTCTATATGTATCAGGATGACATTTTATGTAATTTGATAGTAACTGATAATTATTCATAAAATTTATTTACTTATTAGTTAAGAACTCTATGATAATGTTTATGAGTTATTGTAATAATTTAGCCAACTTGGGAAGCTAAAACAAGTTGATCATATCGATTTATAAGATATTAGCTTTCATTATGATGACCCAGCGACTGTTTAATTATTCGTGTAGTTCAATTAATAATTGTTTTATTAAGCCAGTTAAACAACTTTTATTGAGTCTAAATGTTTTTATAAAAGAACTGAACATTAAAATGAGTGATTGGTTTGACAACTGAACTAAATATACCGAATAAAATTTGTACATAGTTTCCAATCACTTACAAACGATAATCCCAAAGTGTTTACTTTTCTCTTATTCAGTAAATTACATTGAAGCTAAGATTGATAGCGTTTAAGCAAAAGATTTCACTCAGTTCAAATTCACAAGATTAATTTATATACTACGTTTAAGTAAAATCTCACATAAAATTTTAAATTCGTTTACTTGATAGTTTGAAGACTTAGTAACATAAAGTCTGTGATTTTATGGAGAACGCAATATGTAGACATGTACACAGGTTGTTGACGATCATCTGCAATTTTTTACAGCCGTATGGTTCAACAGTTTGCTATCTTACTGCATTGTTAAACTGAACTGAATTTCAGTATAAATTTATGCTATCAGTATTAGATTTTATTAATCCTCACTTTATTGACTTCATCGTGACGGTTTACTTCCGTTAAGAAGTTTCTAAACTCAAAAATTTTATTTACTGTTCTTAAATCAATGTCTTATTTAATCTACTTGTGAAACACCTGTTAGTTTTTATTTAATTTATACATGTAATTAATTTCGAGGGTTTTTCCACATCTGTCCATATTATTATATGTAAATAACGTTATAATTAAATAAAAAAGCGTTTTAGTATTTCTCAGCTACAGCACGCAAAACATTCTCAAAAATGTTGTTTATTTCATCTGTTAACTGAATTTCCAATTGATAAACAAAAGTGACGATATTATAGATTGATAAACTCACTGAGAACATTTTAAGAGAGGTTATTGAATTTCAAACTGTAAAATTTATGTATAAATGTAGAAATAAAACTTAATGAAAAATTTTTTAATGATAAAAACCAAACTTCGTTTGATGCATATATAATTACCAATAAATGATAGTTGTGTTCATGGAATTTTTATTAGCATCCAAATATAAACTGTTGAGTTTGAATTTATTTGCTCAATATGTATGATGATAAATATAGATAGTTTCATATTACAACTTATTAGACAGGTAATTTTCATTAACTATTGAAATATATGATTCATCTTGACATTAGGACATATCAGTCTCTACAATCAGTTTATTAATTAGAGCAGTGAAGCTCATTGCCACGGAGATTAGGTACAACCAACTTGTGATATGCAAATAGATATTCTTTTGATGTTGTACTTATGGCTGATCATTTCAAACAATGGAACCGACCATTAATATTGAAACTTCTTGAGATAAATTAATAATTGTATACTAGATGTAAAGTTTTAACCAGCGCAAAAAATGACACTATATCGTGATTTGAATTAGGCTCAAATGTATCTGATCATATATTTTTTGCATCAGCTGGCAAGGTTTACACATTTTGACATAACTCATGATATGTAATTACGCATGATGGTGAATTAATCCATATTGAAAAATCCCTGACAAATCTGAACGTTTTTCGGAAAATCATGTGGCATATAAGAAAAAAATTCATGAAACTACAAATGTTTATGATGCCAACTTATTTGTATTTTGAAAAATCCTATTTCTGATTAACATTAAGGTCTGTGAATGATTAAAGCGTATGCTAAGAAGTATATGTGAGTATAAGATAAGAAATCGATTGAATATAAAGTTTGTAAAGATAAACATGTCCTAAATCTAGATGTTATCTACTCTGACCGTATTGTTTACCAAGGAACACTTCAATTAACTACAGTCCATAAAAAGCAATGACCAACGTTAAATTTTATTTACTAACTTATGAGATTTTTAAAAATCTTAGCTACAAGTGGACACTTTATAAGTGAAGGTAAATAACAAGAGTTCCAGTAATCGATAACAATTTATAGAAATTAGTTTAGCCAAGACTAGCAAATTTTTCCAATTTATGAGTATATTTTACTTCCATGTCAAACTTTATGAACGGTTCTATTTCACTAGTTTCATAATCACAGACGCTACCATTGAAGTGTTGGGGCTTAACCAATCACCGGGATTAATATATATTTACAATAGTTCCACAGTAGTAACTATTGTTTCCTAGTCACAGGCTTTACCTGAGTTCTGCCATCTCAAACAAAACTATTGATTTCATGGGTTGTTTGTTAATTCTTTGGTTTTACCTATTCTTCCGAGAGGTTGTACTACAATTAAGCAGCCTTGGTATGCTAAATTCTAATTTTTTTAATGGCAGTTAAAACTGGTAGTCAGTTGGTTGTAGTAATAAAAAATCAGTATCAAGTAAAGCTGTATTCTATAATTGAGTGAAAAGTTAATTATGACTGTGTGTTACATGATGCAAGTGTTCCATACTTTCCTATGATATCAAGCGACCACATAATGCTGAATACTACTTGCATGTAGTCAAATATTAGATTCTATGTTTTGTCAGAATTATCAGGAATAAATTATCAAGATCGTAGAGAATTATTAAACTATAAGCCAGTTGAGCTACAGTTTTCCTAGAATACGGATGATAAAGTTCAAACTTGGGGTAAAGCAGACCAAGTTATGGTTAAGGTGATTCAGGCTCCCTTTTTAGAACTGACGATATAGAGTAGCTAGTCATCAACAATTTAGTAATTAATAGAAATAATCGTACTATATTTTGTACGGGTCTACAATGTTATGACTTAAGACAGAATTCGTTTAACGAAAGACTAGTTGAATTTAGACGCTGATACTGTTGCATGTTGGTTCAGTGGTCTAGAACCTAATAATTCACTAGAGAGATCGCATGTCTTGGAATCTTGGATGCTCTTTTCTGAGGAGCTTCACACTAGAAAAGAACGGTCGTCCAGTGCTTCCATGTTGCAAATGTATCTTTTGAGTGCGTATAATCACATTACAGTCGTATAGATTATATCAATCAGTTGGCATGGTTTCATCGTTATTTCGAATACAGTGATTAAGTATTTATAACATATCCATACCGAATAAGCTAATGAATTTAAGAATTTTTCCGATAATTACAGTATTGTATTTTTTCTAAATTTTTACGTGATGTATAATTGATTATATAATTAACTAACTATAAAAGGGAAGGAAATCATTGTGAAATAAACAAGAGACAAAAATGATCAATTGATGTCTTGCATTTATGTTCAAAGTTACGACAGTTTTATAGTTGTAATGTTGATGGATTTGTTTTTATTCTAGAATTGCCAGGTTCTTCATCGATTATTTTAAGGTATGAAATAATAGGAAAACAAATTTTTTTAACAAACTCCAATAAGCAGGACAAGTTACAGTTGAATTATCAAAGAACTTCCAGGGAAAGAGTTTGAATAAATGATGAAAGTATTCTTGAAAAGATGGCATAAAGTGGGTGAACTATCCTCGATTTGTTACAGTGAATTCTGTGGTGATGTTTAGGAGGAAGAAGTCTTTCTGACTGATTGATTAAGTGAATGTAATAACTGTATCAAGGGGGAACATTCCAAAGAATAAAGACAAGTTTCTATCCATTCGAGCTGATGTATGAAATAAAAGTTATGAATTGCATGAGATGTATTTAATAGATTTCATTCCTCGCTTCTATGTTATTTATTCCCAATGTAAACGTGATAAATGTTTTTGAAATAAATATCTTCTTTTGCTTTAAATCTGACTTTGAATGAGGTAAAGTATTTGACAGAAAATCTTAAACTGACTATATCTGTCAATGAAATGCAACTAAATGTTGTACATAATTACACAATAGCTCGTTTTTTACTACACTTCTTATGATTCTAAGATTAGTCTTTTTTGTCGCACATGTAATGAAACTGTAAATAAGAAATTTATTTTTTAAGCTTCAAAAATATTTAGTATTTTCCTCTGACAGTTCCAAACTATTCTGTTTGGCCAATTCAAGCAAAATTTAAAAAAATTTGGCATTTAAACTAGGAGATGAAAAATAGTAATCGAGTGTTAACATTTAAATACCAGCGTATTATATATTATGAATAAAAGTAACGAAGGAAGTAAAGCGTTCTTTGCCACCAAAGTTCATCACGTTCCATGAGGTGGTTAGTTAAAAACTTCCATATTTTCATAAAAGTCAAATAACTATTTGTTTCTTGTTGCAAACTGTCAACACTGAAATATGTCTACAAATTATTATGGGAATTATGATGTCTCCTGTATAGGTGAGCCACACAAAAAGTCACTTAAAAACCCAAATGACTTGAAAAAATTCATATTAAGTGGATAGTGGCAGTGCATATCATCTTCAGAAGCCATTACGTCGATTTAAAAATATCAAAATAATCCCAAAGGCTCTACCAGTTACAAAGAAAGGCGAGTAGCTTAGACTTTCCATTTATTACTCAATTCCGCTGCCCTCAGTAGAGAAGAAAACCTTACCATTAATTCGATTCGGACCATCTATCCATGTTATCGTAATCTCATTCTACTCGTATCTCAAGCCTTCAACGCAGACACAAATTCAACTCTCCCTTTTCGCACTACAATGTCATATTTTTTGCACCCATTAACATACATAAATAAGCAAGCACATTTCATAAAGGTTATCAGAGTGTGGAGTGTATGTGAAACCAATAATGATTTGAATAGTCTCATTACAGTAATTAGAAAATTTCAACGTACCTAAGTGCGTATTTTTGGTTTAGTATGGCGCAGGTGCGTCGATTCCTCGTGTTCCTCTGAATTTCTCATGACCACTGTTTCTCTCTCTTTAAATTTATTTCACTGAACTATGCTTCTTGAATCATTTCTTTGAACCATAATCTTTTCCATTGTCAGTATTTCTTCTACTATCTCTACCATCATGGGATTTAAACTGACAATTGAGTTTCTGTGCTAATGTCGTATGTCAACCTGAACTAATGTACATATGTACGAATTTCTACGTTGTATCTGACTGAATGACGTATTTTCGGTAACTGCTTATCAAACCTTATCGTTAAAAGCAGAGATATTTACTCAAAACAAGTGATTAGTTGTTATTAATAGAATTATATACTATTATATCGATTAATTTACTGTAATGATGTTAATAATCACAACTAAATCATGAATGTATTTATATGATTTGTTAGAAATCTGTTCCTATGTATAGGGGAGAGATGTAATGAAATGAATAAACCAGTAATTAACTATGAGCATGATGCATGAAATGAAATCGATAAAAGAAATATTTAATAAAAAAAATAATACCGGATGCTATGATGGCAATATTTAAACTTGTCAGATGTAATCTGAATAAAAATGACTATCGATTTGACCCATTATTTTGTAGAGACTATCAAAAGGGAAAGAATTTAGCTATTCTCGAACATATATTTAATTTGAAAATTGTGATTGTTATTGCTCGTGCTTTGGTTAGCTAACAGAGATACGCAGTCCTTGAAGGCTACAGCTTTATTGATTTCATGTTCTGTGTCTAATAAATGTGATAAAAAACCAGTTTATGAGAAATTTTACTATCGATAAGTAGAAAAAAAATGCATCCCATTTATTGCCTTCAAAAAAGAATGTAACTGTCAAAATCTCATTAACTAATGCAAGATGAAATACTGACAAAAGTTTCTTTACATTTAAAACACAAATCAATTCGTCAAATATACAAGTGAAAATAGTCTTCCAAGTAGGATCGCTTCTAATTCGATTGACAGATTTACCTTCATTAATGGAGAAAAATACGCAGATGGAATGATCAGGAAAGTTTATCATCTCTGCTCTTAATATAATTAGATTACAAACTAAGTAAATTGATAATAGATCACTATTATCTCATTTAGTGAACGTTAAGTATAATATTTTCGAAAGAGAACAACTAACGAAATGAGTCAAGTTGGTAGTGCAGTATTCAAGGAATCTCGTTGCAATGTTTCATCTGCAATAAATTAGTACTTTCTAATATTGGATTATATACACCTACAAGACAAATATTTATTGAATTTTCTAATGATAATTCTGCTTTGTAATATCACTTTTAGTAATTTTATTTTGAAAAGCTTTTCAGGGAGGATAATATGTTTGAATGAGTTGTCCTAAAGTTAGAATATAATTCTAATACATCACTTTCTATATCCGGATGAATTAAGTTGATCTAATCACATCGTAAACATTCCAGTAGACTATGAAGACCGTGATCTTCGATCTGTTCTTTGTATATTCATCCTTTAAATAAATAAAAACAATAAATGAAAGTTTCAATCTGTCAATCAATAAAAATCATCAAAAGTGCTAACGCCCTTTCATTATATCAGGAGTAGTGCAAAAAAGAAACTGGCAAAGTGTATTTTTCCTCGATAATCATGTGAACTTGATGAATAAAACATTTCTAAACTTGGTTACATTTTCAACGCTTATTGAAAAAAATGAATATATAACAAAACGAATATATAAGTATACAAAGGCATTCGAGTAGTTTGATATCAGGTGGTTGGAAGCAATAAGCAGAAACTTTGTTTTTCTTCAGTTTTGTAATAAAATCTAAACAATGCGACGTAATTATTATCATAGTCACAACTTAGCTTTTTCTTCAATTCAGGCTAGTTATTGACAATCTGCTTGATATTCATCTCTCACTTGGCCTGGATGAATTTACAGGTCATAGCTTTCTAACATAATTGTATGAATGAAGTTCATTCACAAAAAAATGTTTTTATTATTTACTCAATCTTCATTGAGATTTAGTCAAAATTATTAAAAAATTTCTTTGAAATAATCATTTTATATTTTGTCAACTGAATGAATATGAGGAGCTTTAATTAGGAAAATTATTGTTTAACCATGACGAACTTTTTGATAAAACGGCTGTTTTTTTACAATCAGTAATACTATTTTGTTTAATTAATCCTAAATTTAAATGAATTAGTTAAATAACACTAAGATCATTCAACAGACATGATAACTATAAGCGAAATTGGAAGAAATGAGCTTAGAAACTAACATTCGTCAAGTGTATTTTCATATTGTGCTTTGAAAATGATGCAGTGATATGATTTTTTATTGGATAGGAAATTCCTCCAATAAGCGAAAAATTCATTTCAAATTTTATTGAAAATTAGCTGATTTGTAATTCTTTTAATTGATTTACAAGAGATTCATTTGATAAGCACTTTCAGTTGATCTTTAGTAACTGAAATTATGAGAGTACATGGGAATACCTGTTATACTAAGTAACATTATTGACAACTAACATCATGAACTACAAGAAATATATTGCTTCAGCTTATACCTTCGATTTACTGTAAATAGAACACTGTTCAATCTCGAAAGTAGCCAAAAATGTTTATAACTAATTTGTTTAAACCATACAGTTTGACGTAATAAACAAATCTATTTAACTTTTATTTAACAAAGAGAAGCCTAACTTATTCAGCTGAATTTTATCCTCGACAGAGTAAAAATAAGTACTGTGTTGAATGAATGTTTGTTTGTTGCCAAGTTATTCATTTTTGTAATAAACAGTCAACTTATCATTTGTAAACACATCAGACCGTATTTACGGTTACATAATTACAATATCCTAAATATGTAATTCGCGATCATAAGAAACGTTTTGTTATTTTGTGATTGGATCGTTGTGTAGCTTTTTATTCAATTTATACACCATTAAGATGCACGTAAAAAGCAACACAATGGAACTAAGTTCAATTCTTGATATTTGTTTTAAAATAGAAATACCAAGAAATTACTTAACACATACAGTTATAAATTTTTCTGAAATGCAGAGATCAATAAATAAAACCTGATATTGTTATTACACTGGAAACGAAGATTTATTTCTATCACTTTGATAAAATTAAATATCGATATTGACCTGAGATTAACCTATTCATCATTATTTAATACAGGATAAGGATAAAGTAAATGAAAAGGGAAAATAAGATATGGGTGGCAAGGAAATTAATCATATGTCAGTTCAGAAAACGAAATGAATTTATAACTGTATTTTATAAATTACGAGATTAATTCCATGATTCGTAGTAAAACGAAAAATATATATTATGAATCAAATAGTAAACCAATAAACTCTGCCTAGAGTCTGTCTAAGGTTTCTGTCGATCTCAAGCCCAGATAAAATAGAAGGGTTGGGCATTAGGTTAGCGACGCCGTCCAGTAGAAAACCAACTAGCTAAAAAACGCTTACCAAATATGAAGACATCATGGGATGATATGGACTGGGAGAACAGAACAAAAATGTTGAGAGAATCGCAAACTTATGTTCCTTCAACAAAATCGTTTTGGGCAGCACCATTTTCCCACACAAACGTGTGACACTTTATCAACATATTAAAGAATGAGATCTCAGCAAGTACGAGAACTACGACAGTACCACCCCACTCTCAGTCCCAGAAAAAATCTTAAACAGAGCGTTGTTAAACAGAATGAAAGAATCAGTATAAATCCAACTTCAAAACCAACAGACTGGATTCCGTTAGGATCTATCATGTATCGACGCAGATCATCGTGGAACAAGCAAATGAATGGGATACCCTACTCTACATCAGCTTCATTGACTACGACTAAGCATCTCACAATATGAATAAGAGTACATAATCGAAACTACTTCGACACTGTGATGTAAATGAGAAGATTTTCAACATCATACGAAATTCTTATGAGGGATTAAACTGGAGGGCGACTCACAGACTCGTAACAGGTGGGATTCGGTGTCAGAAAAGGTTGCTCACTCTCACCTATTCACTTTCTTCTGATTGTTGACTAGATTATGAAGACGTCAACATCCCAAGGAATGTTCGGGATGCAGTGGACAGCTGTGATACAACTAGATGATTTGGACTTCGGAAATGGTCTCAGTTTTTGACGCAGAAGCTTAGAAATCAGTAAGAACCTATGCATATATGGAAAGTGTCAGTGATGTGCACGGTTAATCTGATGCAGATGTGAAGGCAACTCAATGACAGCATTCCTACAGTTGAAAGGTGTCTGTAAAGTCAAGACAACTCTCTGCCAACGACGAAGTCAGAATTTTCAATACGAAATTCAGGAAAGTTCTACTGTACGGGGTGGAAAGCTAGAGAAACATGAAAGGCATAATCCAGACGTGTTTAACAGTTGTGTGCACAAAATCCTTCGGATCCGCTTGCTATACGCCGTTAGCAAAACCCTACTATGGTAGAGAACAAACCACATCCTAGCTGAGAAAAAGATTAAGAAAAAGCGCTGGAATCGGATATGACATATATTGGGGGTATCATGGAACTACGTCACGAGACAAGCCCCGATTAAGAACCCTCAAGATCAAATGAAAAGCCGAAGAACAAGAAACACACTGTGCTGAGAATCAGAGGCAGAAGTCAAAAGACTGAACAGCAATTTCATAGAACCGGAAAGGAAGGTCCAGGACAGAGAGTTGATTGGAGAATATCGGTCGGCGGCCATCACTGCACAAGGAGAAAGTAAGAAAGTATGTAAGCCAATAATATATAAGGGCTACTAAGAAAAAAACACTGATTATTCCAAAGTTTCTATAAGATCATCTTATTTAGCTGCTAGGATAATTTGATAAAATATTTCAGTAAAGTTTGTAGCTATGTAATTACTATAGAAATTCAGTAGAAAGTTACCAATGTTACCTAAATTTTTTGTTTATGATGGCCTTCATTGTTCATATTGAAGATGGTAATTCTTGATACACAAATGATAAATTGACTCTTCCAATGACTAAATCATTAATCTCTCTAATCAGTCTACCGGACTGGTCTAAAATTAAGGGTAGTTCAAACTTGTTAGATGTGAAGAAGGTGATCGCTTACAACAATGGAAGTTGTTCGTGAAATATCTTGAACTGATTGAAGTTACACTTGTTCACCACTGGCTACTGGCTCAGTAGACTAGAGCTTAAGAGTTAGATAGCAAGATCGAAGGTTCTGGGTTCAGTTTCCGGATGCGAGATCGTGTAAGACGATTACTGAATAGTCCCATACTCGAATGAATCGGTCGTCTAGTGCTTCCAGGTTTTCAACGGGTGTCTAATTTAGAATGTTTCTTTGTTTTAATAGAATTCAACAATATCCACAACTTCACACTTACAATCAACAGTTTGATTGTTTGAATTGATCACTGTCTTACTTCAATTAATTTATCGCTTTCAAATATCAATAATCTTAAATCAATAGAAAATTGTCCAAGTCCAATTAAAGAACAAGCCGTTCGATAAGAAAATTTTTTCCTGACTGGCCAGTACACTTGATAAAATAATCTTGAAGTTTTACTAATGACATGTATTCTAAAGTGGGACGAGAAATCAAATATCCTACTTATGTCAAAACAGGTTCATAGGAAAAATATCAAACTTCAGTTGCATAGTAAAAGATATGTGCCATTAGCATTCATCTCAAATCACCTGAGAAATTCAATCTACTTTTGATGTTAGTAACTTAAACAAATTAGAACGTATCTAGAATTTCTTGGCATAATTTATCATTGACTGTTGTTTTAACTAGCATACAACTTTTTCCGTGTATCTTCCAACTCCTTACTTTCCATAGTTTCTCTGAAATGATAACAAAGAATTATTCCTACCAATCAGGTATTATTGGGTTCGAAAATGTTTAACCTATAAACTCTTTCCTACATTCGTCGATGATAATTTATCATATGCTTATATTTTGTATAAAAATGTGTCTTTATTATACAAAATGTAATACTTATAGCGCCCCCATCAGTGCATCTTCCTTAGATGACTTTCTTTTCACACCTGTGATGCGGATTATGGTTGAAATGTGTTACGTACTGGTCTTACGATCTATCCACACTCGTAATAAAAGAATCTCTTAATCGTTCGAAACCAGAAAATACAGAACTCATATTTTCTTCAATTAGTATCATGGATTTTATAAAATGAATTTTCTTATTTATTTTCAATCATAACCTTCTAAACCTACGCCAAAATTAAAAGTGATCGAAATTGTTATTTTTCCTTTCAATGTTATCTTATTGCTTCTCGGGCCAATGAACCATTCAAAGGGAAATTGGCATGTAGTTGACGCCTTAAAAAAATGTATGGCAAATTAAATGAAATAGCCCAGTAGTTTTAGGGAAAAAATCTGTCAGTTATAAAATAATGCAATAGAAAACAATACAGATGAAACTACTTTTTTTGAAAATCGTATCAATGTTTACTCAAGTAGAATAAATTTTGATTCGTAGTGAAATAGTTATTACGCTAAAATGAAGCGATCATAATTCAATGGTTCTATTATTAATGCATTGATTCAATAATACAAACTTCACTCATCCTTTTTATTTAAATGCTGTTCATGTATAGTTTTTAAACATATTGAAAAATTTGTATAGGTGATTGGAGATTGCATGTACTATGCTTTGAAATTAAGCTGGTGGATTAAATCAACGAGAGGAGGAATCTTAACTGAATAAGTTTTCAGTATGCATACTTGAAGTAAACTTTAAATGCATTAGATAATTGTTCAGTGTTTAAATTACTATGACATAGCTGATTGTACCGTACAACTTCAGTTCATTTTATCTAGCGGATCAATAAAATATTCTGGACAGGACTCATAATTATGCTTACCATACTGTTATTTACATATGAACATTTGTGTTGTCTGCCGTTAACATGAGTGTTGTGTAGGATATCTGTTTCATATGAATGTGTATATTATCTAAATAGATATTTCAAAACACCTCATTTTAAAATTGTTAGGTGAAGTGATCGTTGATAACATTCGAAATAATAATGGAAAAATAATCTCAGTTTCTGTCTAAACTATGCTGTAAAATCTAGACCATTTTAGAAATTCGTATGAAAATTTTGAACAGATTGTGCAACTTATTAAATCAAACGTCTCTGTCATTTTGAAAAACTTCATATAGGGATCGTAAAACTTCAAAAGACCTTGCAAAATCAAAAATTTCGAGGTTGTACTGACCATCTTACCCTGGAGTAGTCACAAAATCACAAACAATCACTTTGATGTTTCACAAATACTCTGTTTATAGAAGTTTCGTACGGTTTATTTAGAGCGCAGAAATTAATACTGTGGTAGTTAGTGACCATGTAAATCAAACTGTTTCACTGAAAGTTAAAAGAAATAAAATAAAATCTCTTTTAGCATCGACAAGCGTTCTGTTTTTTATTTCAATTCTCTTAGAAATTGACAAGAAACAAACTTGTAAAGTGGCTTTTAAAACTATAATTATGTCAGTATTAAAAAATTTCGAAAACAAGATATTGATGTATTTTCAATCAATTAACAAAACTTAATATTTTTCAAAAGTAAAAGGACCAATGGTAAATGAAACAATTGATTTTTTTTGTTGAATTTTCAGTGAATGAAAACATGCAACAACCAGTTAACAGAATGAAATGATTACTAGATTATTTGAATAGTTGTGATTGAAAAAAACACAACAACTGGTCAATCAATTCTTATTATGAATGAATTCAAACGCTTTTTTTTCTTTTGAAATGAACATAACTTACAGTTCATTCATGTTTTAAAATATTAACTTACTGATTATTAAAATGACGCAGCAGTTAAACGATTTTTCTTAATTCCGTCTATCTTATCTACGATATGATTACTAGTAAATTAACTGAATAAAACAATAATCTTTAATTTATCTTCAGCTAGAAATAAGAACAATTTAACCTGATAATATATGGTGAAAGAATTTAACAGTAGGCTATTATTATTATTGTTTTTTTATCTATCAGTCACATTCCAGCCACCTTTGATATTATTATTGTGATTACACGAACAGATTTTTTCTGTTCCAGAAAAATTCACTAGAAAATATATGTGACTAGAAATCTAAGATACTATTTTGTGAAATAAAGAGGAAAGGGATTGAAAATAGATGAAAAGATATCATACTGCTAACCTATTTTTATCCAAAATATCTGTCAGTGAAGTCAAATGCTCCGAATTATATCGGTCATAATAATGTTCACTGAACATTTTATTTGAACAAAACTATATCCGTTAACGGCAAGAAAAGTGAGTGAATGGCAATTACTCAATGTAAATGAATAAATAGACTGATTGAGATAGATGTAAAAACAAACAGATAACTAAAAAATTATATTGCTATTATTTCAACAAAAAATAAATATTTGTGTTAACAATTTTATTCAAAAAAAAAATAGATATTTTTTCTAGTAATTTTCGTTAAGAAAATAGATAAATTAAACTGACTGTTTGTAGTACATGAAAAGTGAATCTTAAAAATCAAAAATAGAATAGAATAAAAGCCAGACGTCATAAAGAGAGTTAGGAATTACTCTGAGATCAGGAAGAGTTGTAATATTCTACACTGTATAATCTATAACCTGATTTATACATTGCCTAATTTACAATGACTACACCCATGAACAGAAAATTTATTTATTCTAACTGTTCATTTTAGAGAAAAGAAATGAATCGGAATTAAAATATCTGATAACCTACTCTAAATTTTGTTAAATCCAATAAAAGTTCCTAACCTAAACAGATTGTTCGGTAATTTAGTGAGCCTAAACTATATATAGACACCAGAAAAACTTTTCTCAATACTTTGTTTGTTTATGTATGAATAAAATTTCTAAACAAATGGCTGGTGTGTTGGTCCGCAACTACTGAATGAGAAAAAGATCAACGTACAACAGGTTTCTGTATTATTAGTTGTTGCAAAAGTCATGTTTACTACTTTAGGATTACAGTGTTTGCGTATAACCGACAAGGACATGTGACATCATATAGTTTGAAGTGTTTTACAGCATTTATTCAAAAATCTAAAAATATTAGAAATGATCAGCCATTTGAGAACGATTAATTAATGAAAGGGTATTATGAAATTCATAGACCAATTCACTACTCAAAATACTTACACTGTCTAGTAGCATAACTATTTATTATCGTTATAAGAAGTCTGAAGTATAATTCATGATGTATATTTTATAAAACCGAGAATACTAATCATCAACATAATTCCTATTTCCTACTAAAAGCTGTGGTTTGATATTGACAAGCTGTGATTTACCCGTAACCGGCTATTTCCATGTTTTCTGGAAAATGAGGAAAAATTAAATTGGAACGTCAGTTAGTTATGCCAAGAAATTACAAATATGTACAATAAATTACTTGGATGACGTAGTGCGAAAAAACATCAATTTTTAAACCCTGCAGAGTGGCCAAACATATTAAATTTATTAATATTTCTGTTAAAAAATCAGTATGTTTCATTGTAGTGTTGAAGAAGTTCATATGGTATGAGTCGTTATGAATAAATTACTTTTACACCACTTGGCATTTGTGAACCCGACCGAAAAGTGAAAAACAGAAAGTGATTGGTAAGTTGTATATTAATTTCTGAACAAAAATATCCCCACGTGTATATATCAAACTATTTCAATTAGCTTATTCTTCCTGTTTCTTTGCACTTCGAATTTCTGTACACATTATTTCTGGTGTCCTGTAAGAATCTTTGGCAATTCTATAACATCTCTTTTCTCATGGCTTTCTTAGATAGGGAAGGATTTTTAAATTATAACATAAACCTTGTTATTTATTTTGATGTGTTCTTCAGTTGTGTCGCTACCGAATAAAAGAATCACTAATATTTGATATTATTTCCATCCTCATCTCAGGTAGAGCCTGAGAACAGGAAGCAAAAATATAAGTGTTGATAAGACTTTCTCGTTGATTGCGACTGAGAACTAGATATTTCAGGTGGAAACATAAAATGAATTGTTACAAAATGGAATTAAAATAGTGACCCAAATGGATACTTCGAGATCGGTAAGAAGTTGTCGGTCACAACATTTGCCACAGGATGATCGACGTCATCACAACCAGCTAATAAATCAACTCTCAGCGTGTACATAATAACTACTCTTATTTTAGTTTTTCGACAGAGACTTTGGAATAATTACTGAATAACCTACAAGTCTTCCTAGAATAACAAAGAAGTCACTCATCTTGGTATACAATGACAACAATATAACCGAGGATAGCTGAGAATTTTCTGCCTGAATAAACTGGAACTTGAAAGTTACCGCTCTTCGTTTGATTATAAGCGGACATAATAATCAACATTGTTCTTTTCATAATACATTGGTCGGAACTAGCGGGTTTCGTCTATTACATTCTTGTTAAAACCAATTAATTTTCCTAATCACTGTCTAGGTTATGCGTTCTTAATGAATTCCATTATACTGTTTTTCTATCCATATATCCATAAAAAAGCATATGGTCATAATGGCAATTTATCTTAGTCGAAGAGCACTTAACAGCTAAAAATGTAGATGGTAATTTTCACTTTCTAAAAACAAAAGCGGATATTGATTATTTCGATGACATGAGAAATACTAATTTAGTGTATTAAAGCTATTTTGTCTACAAGTGACTTTTCGTAATTTACAAAGCTACTGTTTCAAATTTATACTAACGTATTGAACAGACATACTATTTATTACTAGTTCATGTGTCTGCGCATGAGGCATATTAACTGAAATAAGTGGAATCAAAGTTTGCCCTAAATATTAGCAAAACAAACTTCTGCAAATAATAAAAAATAATGCTCACATATGATCATTTTCTAGCTCATCAAATGGTCCATGATCTTTAGTTTTTATACAAGCGGATAAATGGATTCCCTCATAATTGTAAATAACTTATTTGCTTTAATCCAAATGCTACATAAAGTAATCTCAAGATTTAAGTGACACTTACCATCGATGGGTATCGAAATGACAGGTTTTTGAAAAAGTTTAATAGCAAAGTAGAAAAATGTAAAATTGACGATAGCTGAAGTTTATTACTGTACCTATATAATCTCTTTTTAGATTCTCTTTGACTATGTACTATGTTATTATTATTGTGAGACAATATTATATCACGAAAAACTTGAGTACCTGAAATGATATAGTTTATTAGTCAAATTATTTGTTAATAGAGAAAGTCATTTAGGCATCGATCTTTAAAACGTTTGATGAAATTGGGTACAAAATGATTGTAGATAGTATAAAAGAATACGTATAAGTCTTAAGAATTTAGCATGTGAAAGTTCAAATATCTTTTATGAAATGCATAAAATAACAATAAATGAAGTAAATGCTATATAGAACAATGATAATAATAACAATAATCTCAATAAAAAAAAGCCATTGATAATAATAGTAATGGTAAGTATATGAACAAACACTTCAGCTTACCATGGTAGCGATCAATGGATAATGGATGCATAAATTTACTCTCAATGTTGTAATAAAAATTTCTTCAACAAAGGTTAAACAAGGTGTTTACTTTTAATTATCAATTCCTTTAAGCAACTTGAAAACATCAACAGGACGCTGTTGTAGGTCGTGGGATTTCCGAGTTTTTAATTCACCTGAAAGCAATTTTAAGCGTATTAGATTTTAACTAAACTAAAAATCACTCTTCGTAATTTGAGCTGGTAACGTTTTGCGATTAAGTTTCAATAAATTTGCTAACAAGAGGAGGAATTCACGAAGGGGTAAGTTATCTTATTTGACTTATCTTATTAATCATATCTAATCTATCTTATTCGGATAGTGAATATTTTTGACTTTGGTAGACCGATATAAATAAGTTGGGTGGTTTTCCAATGGTCTAAGTTCATTACAAATATAAGTCGTTACCAGTGGAGTTCAGCCCTGTTCGGGTGTGAAGCAGTGCTCACCAAAGACATTGTATGGGGTTACGCAAGACCGTGAATTCATGGAAGTCAGACATCAGCACCGTTAAATACCGGCTCAATGGTCCAGAGGTTAGGCTTTCGCGTACATGACCGAAGGTCCTAGGTGCGAATCCTGTGAGGTGCAGGAGTCGTGATGCGCACTGCTGATGAATCCCATACCAGGACGACACAGTCGTCTAGTGCTTCATGATTTTTAGTGATGGTTTAACAGTGGTCGATTCATGACTTAAAAGAAAACAAATCTAATTGTCAGTCGAGTTTTACCGAATTGGTTCCACAAACTATATGAAAATGAATGCTATCAATCAAAAAGGCCTAATTATTTTAAATTAATCTACGTACATATTATCCTTTATCCATAATGACTACACTAGAACTCTTCTTTTGTAGAAATAACATGAGTCTTATCATTCCTAAGTTTTTCAACACTACTTAATGGAAGTTGGAAATTATTTTAGATTGGGGATTTAGGGTTGGTTAGAATACTGACTTAATTTAAACTTTGCTCGACTTTATTTTCTATCATTTTATTCATCATCCCAGAGTCCTTAACAAAATAGCTAAAATTAGGCTTCGGTATAACTTCTGTTGTACATTACAAAGTGTAATTCCTCAGCTTCACTTAGGCTTGATTTTGAGTGTGATAAACTATGTTTATGTTTCTAAGACTTACAAGAAAGCTGCTTCAAGTTTTCGCTCTTACAAATGTTTTGGTAAGTTATTTGGCAAACGTTTGACAAGTTTTCTACGTAACATTCCGAATAAACTTGATGGATTCGTTGCCACATACAGAAATTAATTTTGCCATGGCATCTTATTTGAGAAGATTTATGTAAGCGTATTCAGTTTATGATATTAATGAACGACACAGGTTCTTTGATTAAGGCAGCAACTCACACGAACTTACAGTTTTAAAGACCCGGAGGTAGGCTAATATTTTTTTTGAGCAGTTTGCAAATAAACCTAGATCCTAATTGTTTTCTGATTATCTAGCAAAAGAATATGAGCAGACTGTTGAAAGACTTCAGCATTCAAGCAAGGACTTTTAATTTAAAGTGTTCCTGCAGTTTGTTGCAGTGGAAAAAAGACAAATGTAAAGCTTTAAGAGAGTAACTGAAACCATTGGATTAGTCGTTTAGGTAGTTAGCTCGTTAGGTTGTAATAACAAGGTTCTATTAGTCGGGGAGAAACGTACACTCTACATACTGGTTTTTCAATAGTAATTGATGCATTTTCGTGCAGCAGTATTCAGCCTTTCAAAATATACGTCAACTTGTAAATGTAAATCTAAAGCGTTTACAAAAACTCATCATTATTCATCTGAATGCAGAATGTTAACTGACAAATATGCAAATTAACCAATTTCATTTGACCTTTAAAACATTTTAAGCCTACCACTATAGCACATAGTAAAGCAGAAGTTTAGAAGCCGTAACTGAATAAGAAACTGTAATTTCATTAACAATTAACTGAACTGCATAATTCTATCAAAAGTAGGATTCAGTTCGGTTAAAGCTGTTTTAAATACAAACTACCAGGTTAATTAAAGTTTATCAAACTGACCCGAAACGAAGTCTATATTAGCTTTATTTATTTTTAAGACAAACTTTTAATGAAAGTTGAATTCAGGAAATTTCTGCTAATTGTAGAACAAAACAACTATGTTATTTGCTACTCAATTAAAAAAGAGCAGGAATGATATAAGAAGAAACTATCGGCTCACTGAATCAAGTAGATTAACTTTCATGATGCTTGGTTTGGAATTGGTTTTACTATATCCGAGTAATGAATTTTCTTGAGGGCTTATTTCAATCAGTGTTCAGACTTTTGAAAAATAAGCGTATTGATTAATTTACGGTGAAAAAAAGTAACTAAATACTAAATGTTTGGCCAATGGTGAGGTCAGTCAGGTATAATCTAACAATTTTAAACCATAGAATTCTCTGTGGATTTTTATTCTTAAATGATAGGTGTTAATTTATATCAATCGAATTTGATTGATATAAAATGAAGTTTATGCCGCATTTCCCTATCTAGGACTAAATCCATGTCTGTATGTTACAATAAATACGTAGATGTAATCAATAAACTCTTATAACTAAAATAATGAAATTATCAGCTAAGCAATCCGATTACTCTTATCACAATTTCAATAAACATCTGTATGATATTTACTTTAGAACTTTACAATTCATCCATTTATAAAGTTTAACATAGAGCATTTATTAACAAATATCAATTCATAGGTTGCCTCAATTAAAATCTAGTCCCTGTCAAATTTATTTGGACTCGAGGTCAAAAGAAAGTTTATTCATAATAATTACACTTGAGACAAATCCGGAAACCATAGTTATTTGTAACTTCAGTATGAAAACTACAGTCATTTAAATACAGTATGTTTAGTTATTTTAAAAATAAGTTATCATCATCATGATCTTAGGAGCTCTTATAGGTATAAACTGCTAACAGGTCCCGTATAACTGAAATATGAATTTATAGGATAAAATTAAAATTCTTACAATAGATCAATAATATTTGGTATTTACGAATAGTTTAATACCCTCTAGTGTCTATATTTACTAGAAACAACTTATAATCAAAGCAATCTCACTGCCATGACATATATTTAATGAATACGAAAGGAACTGTTTCTCATTTTCTATTATCGTGAATCTAATTACTTGTGAACAGTGATAGTGCTAGATGATGGAAACATTCAGCAAGATATATTTGGTCTTTGTATCTGGAGTTACATGTTAGCATGGAACTTTTAGAAACTTGAGGGAACGGATACTGTTTTCGGCATTCGAACCAGTTATTTAGTGTTACGGTAAGAATAGTTACGATAAAGGCGTTTGAACTATGATATTGAGTCACTTAGATCAATGATTACATTTCAACTGGTTTGATAGAATTCCATCAACAATAAGGAGTAGATGAGCAGTCAAATCAGTGAGCAAACAACTGATGCAAATATACTAGTTAACTTCTGGCAAAGAAGTTGTGAATTTAAATGTGCCTCAAAGAATTCCTTAGTCATTGATTCTAGATGACCAGTACTTTTACTTGATTCGACTGATGCAACCCACTCCTGGATCTGTCTAGATATCATTTTAATGATCAACGCCACTAAAAAGTATTTAAAGAAATGACAGTCCTGTAACGGAATCGACATTCATTCATTCTCGTTGTTACTCTGATTGCGTTTAGTCTTTTTCTCCCTGTCTTCATTCCTCCCTTCCACAAATAGGAATTATGCAGCCTATCCTGTTATATATTACTATATCTGTCCGCATAAGCAGTTTACTTCAGAGATGCATAAGTATTAATATATTTTCTACCTGATCATTGTTGTCTTGTCTAAGAACTAAAAAACTTTGAAAACGAGTCTGCAGTTTTAGCAGGAAATTGACTTGGTTAGTCTAAGAATTCATGTGAACTACAGAGCTTTCTAACAGTTTACTAATTTTTCATTCAATTACAAATACAGCAGAATTTACTAGCACAAAGTTTTAATCGGAGAATGATAAAGCATCGTATCTAATAACAATCCTCTTCTTCAAACGCTGATCTTTCTAATCACTGTTCATACTTTCAGTGCCTCTACCACGATTGCATCTCTGTGCTGTCGTGGTATGGTAATTTGAAATGATGTAAGTACGTGAGGAATTCTGCTTTTCAACTGACTGATTGACTGATACTAATCACACATCATAGGTCAGTGATAGTGTTCCAAACGTGCTTACCTTTCACTCATATGAATATGGTAATCGTAACTATCTTAGTAGTTCTTGTACTTCAATGTTTTAACTGAACTTTCACTAATCAGAATAACATTTTAAGCATTTTGTAGAATTCTATTTTCTATTTTTCTAAAAAATATCTTAATCTAAGAAGTTATTATGGCAGAATAAGCCACTGTTATGTATAATAGCCTGTAAATCTAGTTGTAGGTCATTATTGGAACAAAAAGTACAAATCAATTCATGTAAGATAACCTTTCCTGCGGACGAAACCGAATGGAAAGAATTAACCAAAAGGATATCTAGAAAAATATTGCGATAAGTCTGATAACATGTTCTCTAATTATATGTAAATCCTTAACATAATGATAAAATAGTGCACTATGATGCTTAGAAAATAAAAATGATCCCATAGTGCCTACTGGAGATTATATTCTCTGGTTAATGTTCAGGTTCATTCGTTTACTACTATCTGAAAATTATTTCCTATGTGTTAATTAATTTCAAACCTTATTATCTATAGGAATTATCAAGTCAAATTTTGATAAGGCATAAAATAAATTTCAGTATTGGGTTGTTTAACGAAAATGAGGACAAACTTTTCTGTACTATAATACATTAAGTGTAATGTGTATTATCACTAGTAAAAAAATGAACTCACAAGTAGTTTCTATGTAACCATACTATATAACATCCTATCTTTCGAACTAAACGGGAGAACAACTGCAGTAAGCCTCATCATGTCTAGTATAAGTACAGTAAAGTAATGTCATCTTGCAAATGATTTCAGATCAGTCGTACCATTGATTCAGACATGGCTTTTCATTTGAATAGGTTAGTCTTTATGTAGATAGATCTAGTCTGTCATGAGCTTCCTATAGATTTCGATGTCACAATATTTGATCAAATAAATTTAAAAGCCGAGAGATATGACCTTTGACGACCGAAAGTGATATCAAAAGCCTGTTGTCAGTTAGGTCATGCTCTTCAAATATTTGGAATGACTATTTAATTTATTTAGATAACGATAGGCGTTAAATATTAACTCCCATCAGTTATTACCACTGACTAGCATTGGATCGAATCAAGTATCCACCAAGTGTGTATTGATCAAGCTTATTTGTCCATAATCTTGCCTACCTACCTACTTACGCCTGTGACCCCTAATGGTGTATGAACTGCACACCAGCGTTCTCTAACCGACTCTGTCATGAGCCTTCCTTTTTGGTTCAAACTAAGCGCAATTCATTCTTTTCATATTTGTCTCCGATTGTCGGAGCAGCGCTTCCCTCGGTCTTTCTCTTTTCCTTAGGCCTTTAGGTTTCAAAGTCAGCGCTTGTCTTAAGACGTGGTTGGGTCTTTTCCATGTGCCTCTGCCACGTCCAGCTCCTTTTCCTAATCTTTTCTTCAGCTGAAATCTGGTTTGTTCTCTACCACAATAGGTTGTTGCTGATGTTGTCTGACGATCGAGTATGAAGTATCTTGGATAAGCCACACCTCTATCTTATGGATTGTGGCTTTTGTAGTTCTCCGAGTCTTCACACTACACAATAATTCGATTTTGACATTTGTGTTGAAAATTGTGAATTTGGCACTGGCTGAGAGTTGTTGAGCTGAAAACGATCTTCAATTGAAGAAATGCTGCCTTTGCTTTGCCGATCCCTGTCTTTACATTTGCACCAGGTCCACCTTGATTATCAATGATTCTGCCCAGGTAGGGTTCCCACCCAGTATGATTATGTTAGTGCATGTTGTGCTGTGTCAGAGGATATTGTCACTTCTCTTCTGTCCTGCTGCATTGACCATCTTCACCTAAGTGCGGGGTCAAAAACCGAGATCATCTCCAAAGTCCAAGTCATCTCTTTGCACCTGAGCTGTCCACTTCATCCTTTACTTTCCCTGAGATGTTGACGTCTTCATAATCCAGTCAACAATCAGAAGAAAGTGAATGGGTGAGAGTAAGCAACCTTGCCTGACACCGTTTACACTTGTTATGAGTCTGTGAGTCGCCGTCTATGCACGATTTCGCAGTTTAATCACTCATAAGAATTTCGTACAATACATTGTCAAAGAAGTTTCGATAATGTACTCTGATCCACAATGTGAGATGCTTTGTCTTAGTCAATGATGTTGACGTAGAGTAGTGAATTGCATTTTTCTGATTGTTCCATGATGATGCATTGTGTTATGTAAGTATTAGTTGTTCGCGATCGATCTCGAAGTTGGGTGTTTCTGCTTCTTTTTCGTTTGCCATTGGTTTCCGTCTTCCTGTTCTTCCCCTATTGAGTAGTATTCGTCGTCTCAAATTCTGATGACATGATGAACTTACTCTATCTTTGATCCCTTCTCAGTTAGTCTCCATGGTAGTTTTCTTACACTGAGTAGATCGTGAGGGGCTTAGAACTTGTTGTAGAGGTATCATGGATTTATTGAGTGTTCCAGTATACTGAAGAAAGGTCGTATTAAATTTTTGTGATGCGATTAACCCAGCTGTACAGTACGTCTTTAGTTTCAGTTACATCTTGTTGACCAGCAGTTGTACTATGAGGCTATTTCAGCTCCTCTCTTGGTTCTCACGTCCTCCATGGTCAGTCTGAATTTGTAGATGAACATAATTTTTTAATAGGATATATACAATGTAGCAGATAATTCTATCGACTATACAGTCATTATATAATAAATTTCAAATCAATGAATAACCTTACGCCTGTTAGAATTCGATGAATTATAATATGAATTGAAACTGCATAATTTTTAATAAATAAGTAGCAATTAAAAAATAGTGATTTATGAAATATGAGAGATTTCTAATGATGAAGTTTTTTAAACAATGAAAATGGATAATTTTGAAGAAGGACAAAATGATTATGTGTTGTTGTGTCGAAGTAGAGGAGAATTTTTTACAAATGACAATCAAGAAATATGAGTAGAAGTAATATTATTCAAAAAAAATGATAAAATAACATTAAATGGAAATATCTTGTTAACGTAATAATGAATTCTGAACATGAAAGTAATGAACAAAATAAAATTATGGTTGTGTTTAAAAGAGGTACTAATTATGTGCATACATATTTCGACGTGAATAACTTGATTTTGAAATTCTGAGGTTGAGCTTCTGAAATTTAAGGTTAAATTAAGGTGTACTGCTTACCTTCGTCTTTGTTTTAATTTGTCAAGGAAGTCAGACAATGAATTTGAAGCTAACAAGTTACAGAATAGGTAACGTGTTTAAACTTGTTGAAAATCATTTATTAGCTTACAAAGGTTATCTCTTGACTTTTAGATTAGGATTCATCAAATTCAACAAATAATCATCGGTTATAGGATTGAATCGATAATATTTATTTGAGTGTAAAGAGAAATAACATAAAGTACATTTTAAACTGTTGTTGATGAAATTCAAGACTTCCTTCTGAATTCCTTGAATCATTTCAAAGATATAACGTATATATTTTCTTAAATTTATGTATTTATAAAAATAATTCTTAATAAAACGTGAAATCATGAACCTTATTCCTCTCAAGCTGGACTTCTGTTCATATTTTAAATAGAAATCTATTTTTACGGTACTAATGCTCTAATCTGATCTCATCCCAAATAAATAAATCTTTACCACTTCAAAAAAGAGGAATGTATAGAGATAATTTTGATTAATAGCATCTTTGGTTTATTCACTGTTATCACTTTATATATATATATATATATATATATATATATATATATATATATATATATATATATATATATATAATTCTCTTATGATACGCATTCACCTATTAATCTAGATACATAGTTTATCTTCTAATTATTGAATAAAGGCAATTCAGAGAAAAAACTTTTTCTTCGACAATTTCATTCACTCAAACTGTATTTATCGTTAATTTTATTAGCTAAAATAGTAATCTTTAGTGAAATAGCCGGGTGCAGAATAAAAGTAATAATTATTGAAATGGTATCATGTGACTTGTCTATGAAGATCAAATATTAGAAGCAAGTTATGCAATAATCGTCCAGTGAAAAAATGTTAAGTTAAGGATAATTGTCCACTTGATGTCTATTAAGAAGAAAGTAGATAAAATTTAAAGTATTGGCTGATAAGTACTTTTGTAAACAATTGGAAAGAGTGAAGATTATTAATTTAGAAGTCAGACAAACAAATAAATACGAAAATACACAAAACCTATAGTTTGTAGAAGGGTTGAAAGAAAGAAAAAGCAGCTGAACATACTGATTTCTGCAAAACGTTAGGTTTGAACTGGTGAATAATAATAGCTTCTGCTGTACATAGGTTCTTTATCTACATTTCCTTTAGGTCAACTCTTCTGACTGTATGTAAGATTTTAATGTACCTGTTGTTAATCAGTATCTGCCATAGTTTTTCAAGTTCGATATTAGTACATATTAATCTAGGCTTTGTGCAGAGATAATGGATTAGGCTAATGTTTTGCTTTAGGGGGCCTTAACTTTGAGAGTTATTGTATTGACTATTTCACATTAGATTTCTGTATGTCAATGTTTATAGAAAGCGGCCAAGTTTCCTAGTTAACGTAACGTCTAAGAAAAAGAATTCTGAATCGGACTCTGATTTTATTGTGAATCTAATTGATTTGTGGCGGCTATTAATCTTGTTCCATATGTAATTGACATTAATACTTTTTGTCGGAAATATTGAAAGTATCATCTAAATATCTTTAGTATAGACAACTATCAATTATTGGTCTTCGAGATTGACAATGAAATAATCAGACAAAAGTAGTCTACGTCGTGAACTCATCGCTATATCGTCAGTTTGTCTATAGTACTAATTATCAAATCTTAACTGGACGTTGAAGGTGCATCGAAGAAGTAGTTCTTTCGGATGGTGTATTGGGACACCGACATTGAGTTTGTTATTTTCGTTGCCATCACATTATTCAGTAAAACTGTATCTTTCTTATACTCAGTAACAGTCTTTACATTTAAGCCAATCGCACAGACGTGAAAAATACTTTGGTCGATACTACTACTACTACTACTACTACTACTACTACTACTAGTGGCCCACGATCTGAATCCAATTTGGATAAACAATAAAATATAGTAAGAAATAAATCTCTTTAATTTGTATACATTTCAACTAGGCTAACTGCGTTTTTGCGATAGCGGTAATTGAAAGCTTAATGTGGTTTATTTTGGATGAATGCATTTATATATAAGCAGACAAACAATAAAGAGAATCATAAAAGCGAAGGAATGCTGAGAAGACAAGTGAACACAGTCAGATAGTAACAAACATGATTTGTAATAAGTGAAGTAAGCAGCGCACTTACTTACTCATGTACAAACGATTAAGGTTATGAGCGAATAAATGACAAGGTTGAAAGATGTGGGAATAACTCGGCAAGGATGTATTGAATAGATTGTCCAAAGTCGGGCAAGCCATATGAGTTAAACATATTAGTACACAATACAATGCATTCCAATAATTTGTAAAAATTTTCTGCCCAATTTGTAAACGTAGTAACGTCTTAAACTGGTCCTCTAAATAAACATCAAATGACCTAAACTTTAATTTATTATGGTGGAATAAAACTCGGTTCCTGCACGGTTATAAATCCTAATAGTATAATCCATAATTTTTGTTCATAAACATCTATTAATCGAATTTGTCTTTTTTATAAAAGCAACCTTTATTAATGTCACACTAGCAGGTACTACTTTTATTGATGCACTAGAAACAAAACTGGAGACAAACCTATCAAACTTCTGCTTTATAAGAGCAAACTTCAAGCCCACGCATAATCATTATACTGCTCATATGGATGGTAATAATAATAATAATGATAATAATAATAATAATAATAATAATAATAATAATAATAATAGAGATACACTTTCATCATAATGAAATTGATATATCTAATAATTACTATTATTTATCATAATATAAATAATAATAAATGAATTTATGAACTATTAGATTGTAATTCAAATCTATTATTGAAAAAAAATAAATGAGATATCTACATGTCTGTAAATATAAAAATCATAAATATATATTACTAACATTTGTATTATCATTATTACATAATGTCAGTGTTACGTCTATTTCAAAGTAAATTTCAATAATGAAAAATGAGATTTTCATCATTCAGGCATAATGATTAATTGTATTTATAATTTCAACGTCTAATTGAAAAATTCTGCATCAATTCAACTAGTGGTTGCTTATTTTAGGAGGGTTTTATTTTTGACTTAATCTGGTTTAGGAGAGCACTACAATACCAGGCGGTGATTACAATGATTTGAATTTTCATATATAAATAAACATATGCAAAAATAGTATTTAGCATTTTGCATATATGTATACTTATGAATATTATGCTCTGTGACGGTTCAAATGATATGGCTCATTTAAAAATCGTCAGAAATTGAAAATTATTTACTACTCAACAGTATTTTTTCCACTTGGCTTTTCCATTTAGGTTCAATAATACAACATATAATATCACGGAACTACCGAAATATTACTTCGAAAAATTATTGATAATATAAGATAATTTCTTTCACTGACCAATAAGACTACAGAAAACGACTCCTTGGGTAAACACCCGCGGACTATTTATACATCTATGAGTTTAAATTACCCACTACTTGATAACATAAATAATAGTTGATTTAGTTTTGATTTTGCTGATGCAAGACAAAAAATTAGATCTCAAAGAAACAGTCTCCCTACATGGACCACCTGTACACATATGAAAGATGGTGTGTATCCTAAAAGCAATGATAAATTGATATTCTGTTCGTGCTCATCTGTAAAGTACGTCACATTAGATGTAAATAATTCTCAGTTCATTAAGTATTACTGTGAACTTCAAGAAATAACCTTGATCTTTGGTAGAACTGAATACTTAGTCTACATATATGATTATGATCCATATGACGTCATCTTTCATTTTGATAAAATTTGACTACAAACCTCTGTTCGTTAACAGGTTGCCGAAAATCGATTACAGAACGTGGTGATGACAAGCAAAATAGATTAAGGTTCTGTAGAATCCAAGTGTGGGTTTATGTTAATCTCTAATATTATATGTTGCTTGGGGTGCATATTGAATGAAATGACACTAGATGAAATGAAATTTTATGCTTTATCAGACTTATTGAATCTTCTAAGAAAGTTTTAAGAAGAGTATGTGTTTCACTCGGTTTAAGGATTTTTTGCTCATCACATTTGAATGTGGTGTTCACAGCTTCATTGTATTTATTCATTATTTGATTCGGTCCCATAAGTGGAGTCTAAATATCGTGTTTTCACAAGCCACATGGCTGAATAAACACTTATCTGTGTTTAATTTCAAGTAAACTATTAAATTACTGAGGAAGAATATAATTTTATCTCTCTGTATTCATCGATCTCCTCTTTTCCTACAACAGGTATGTAAATGATGCTTACATTTCTTACATGAAAAAGCTTTTTTGGCTTAACAGGAAAATGATCATTAATTCCACTTCAGAACGAATCCAAAATAATTAGTTTTATATTTGCTAAAACCAGACCTTTTTCATGTATTCACTAAATTATTGCTACTAACAACCATATCGTCGATCACCTTTTTGAAGAAAGTACAGCTTTCAGAATAAATGAATAGAACCAGTTGGTTTTGTTTTATAAAATCTTTATTTTCAAAATGTTTTTTTTGTGAACCAGTAAGTTTATAAAACATTCATTTACAGCTTATCAGTGAAATGTCAAAGTTCTATCGAAAACTATTTGACCTAAATATTGGTATTATCTTTAGAGCACCTTTAAGGTGAACCAGCCATTTTACCACTGGCTGTGAAATTTCCCTTCGTAACATATAAATAAGTCAAAACCAGACAATGTAGTCACTGTTTAGTTACAATATCTGCACACATAAACTTTATATATCCGTACAATCAGGTTATTGACTGTCTTCTCTTACGTCTTTTCTGGTTTTCGATAAACACTGCATTTCGATCTCCAGACACTGCTCTCTCCTGTAGCGATTTCTGAGCAACGCTTCACAACATACTACTTTTATACCACCTTGTAAAGTATCATCCGCCACACCTCGAATAGACTTTTGGTCATCATCAAAGTAAAAATAATACTGGTTCGGCGAAGAGTTTCCTTTGTGTACAATCCATTTTCAGAGCTGAATAGTCACAAATGTGTAGTTATTATTTCGAATTATACTGTAGACTATACCCAATTTAAGGGGGTATTCGTCAAGATTTGTACGGAAAGTTACTAGTAATCAGGCTTTGAACACATAGGAAACAGTAAATAATAAGTCACATTTTTAAACAAAATTGTTTAATTGTCATTTTAGGTGTAGGTCTAGTTTAGTTTATAACAAGTGATTCCATTCGCTTTACAAATAACCTTTAATCTCTTGTCATATCTTCGAAGGTATATATCTGTTGAAACGCTCATTAAAGCTGGTATAATTGAATGCATCATTCGCTTTAGTTAAACATTTTATGAAACAGGAAATTGACTTTAAAAATGTGAGCATAGTCAAGTAATTTGAAAATACACTTACTGAATACCTAATTATTCTTTGTTATAAAGTGAGCGATAGATAGAAGAGCTTCTTTTTTCAGTGAATGCACCAACATAAAATCTACCACAATTTATAAGTTTAATACTTAAAATAATCCATTTCATACACTTATCATAGCAGTGATAGAATATTTTACGAAGTTCTAGATATGATTCGATGTTTATGCAGGCTATTCCAGAAATATCCTAACTATGAAGTCAGTGAATACAAAACGAGCTACATTTTTAAATACTTTTCTTTTGAAAAATAATATTCTCAACATATTATACAATTTATACAAAATTAAAAACTATAAAATATTCATCTATGGTAAACAAAACTAAATTAACAATACTTAGTTATATAGTTCAATTTTTTTTATGACTAAATCAATTGTAAATAATAAATAAATGCAGTAAGAAAAAAATAACTAATAAAATAAATTAAAAAATAGAACGAAGGAAGGAAGGAGAGAAGAGAAGTTTACAACAAATATCTTTTTCAATTTTATTGGTCTTTTCCTGAAAAAAAAATAGTTCTTTCCTTATCTCACTGTATGCAATAAAATCAATAAACTATCAGAGGACTATTGATAGGATTGGTAACGTTCATAAAAAGTACTTAAATTAATAAAATGTCCTTGAGAAATAGATATAAAGTAAATATTGAATTAACGAAATCATTAAAAACATGCGAGGATCCACCTAAAAAAAATCAAAACTTGTTAAAAGTTAAGGCAAGGAAAAATGATGTACAAATTTATACTATCTTGCAAATATTATTTTCTGAGGGAGGTTATCACGTATTTTCATGTAAACATAATTCGTTATGAAGCATTTTTTGGTTAGATAAAGTATTCTAAAGAATAATTTTAAATATAGTTTGCAGTTTAGTCCATAAAGTTGGATTTTGTACTAGATTTTTATATCGTATGCTTTTTTGAGTTACTTCACATGCTTGAAGCTATTTTTCGGTATGTTAAACTGAAGAAGTTTGACACAGTTTTCTGTAGGTAATTTTCGTGTTCGAAAAAAGCTGTTTACAAGTTAATAAACATAGGTTTTGTTTGGGTTAATTCCATGACATATATCAAGTTAACTGAAAATCCGTCAGTTTAGTCGATTTTTAAATATACTTCGTCTAGTCGTATCTTAGGTGAATGGGTAGATAACGAGAGTAGACACGTTGTATTAGGAATATAAGGTCGTTCGGTTTTTAGGTATGTTGTTGCTGTCATATAGTACCTGAGACAACGCATCCTTAACGATTTGTCATTCTGTATAAACAGTTTAATACTGACATCATTCTGAATTACAGAAGATATTTCAACTATTTCACTATGTAATTTTGTAAAAAAAAACCGACATTTTAAATCCAATTAACGTGAAATACTAAAAAGACAGTAAAATAATCTATAATAAGACACAGATTTCTTGTCACGTCCTCATCTCTCACCAGGCTTATTAATAAATTATGCATGGAAACTGTAATCAAAATTGTTGCAAAGAACTAGAAAAGTATCGAGGAAGCAGTTGTAGATAACAATTGTGCATCTCAATGCGCCTGTAATTAATATACTAACAGCGAATATTGTCCTCGATTCAGTCGTTTTGGTATACAGTATGGTTTGTGGATCTAATAAGAAAGATATAAGGTCAGATTTAAAAGCTTGGATTCGCATAACGTATATGCTCATAAAGAAAAAACCTTTATACGGCAAACAGCCTACACATTGCCAGCGAGACACCAACTTACGTACACGGTCAATCTCGACAGAAGGGACATCAGTTTCTCAGGAGCTCCATATCTATAATTATGTGCACATTGTATGCTACATTCTACTGACCTTCTATGACTTTTGAAATTTTCCACAAATATGTACTTAACATAAATTTTGTCATTGCATGACTTTTACTTAGTCAACATTTCAGTTTCCCGAGTGAACTTTCTACATGATCATTAGTGATGTTTCCCTATCGTCGAGTTGTCACCACCGAATGTCACCTGGCTGCACTTTCTGTTCATCCAACATATACATTGATGCAGATACCAACGTACCTTCCACGTCTTCTTAATACTGCCAGAACTAGATGAAATCTTGAAACTGATTCTAAGTCTGGATTTATAATCCTTCATGATTAGATTTTTTGTTTTCCTGTACATAAATCAGCACGTATGAAAAGCAGGCAAAACCACTCCAGCTGTTTCATGAGTAACTTCCCCTGATGTTCTAATAGCTGTCGCAAGATTCCCATGAACGTCAGTGTCTGTGATTCGTCAATTATTATTCATTAAAATTTTTCCATACTCCATATTAGGTCTATTTTTCTTTCATACCTCGACCAATACATCCATATGCTATAATGCAACTTCACAGAGAAACTCCAATAACTGCAACTAAGCGAAAAACTAAACAAATCAAAACGCTGAACTAATCACAACATCCACATTAGCCTGCAATGATACCGAAAATGACGTACTTCCTGTGATTAGTGTACGGATCTGATTGGTTGCGAAAGATGAGAACATATAATATACCCTCACTCTATTTTCTTATATTGATTACGATATAAACTTGAAGATGATGCTAGTTGACTACATTTCAGTCCGCATAAATTACAAAATACCTTATGGAATTAGTTATCCACTGGACAATGACGTGATCACTAAGCACTACACATCAGTCAAGTTTCAAATGCAAACTTATTATAAGTTTCCATATTGAACTCACAGTTTATAACATGTTTGGTACATATACTTGAGACTGTATTAGGGAAGGAAAATTATTAAAAGTCCTTTGATGATAATCAATAATTTCCACTAACCATACCGATTATTTAATTGATTTTATTTATACACGACATTAATGTTAGTTAACATTATAAACTAACGTCAATGCATGAACAAAAAACTCAAGTCGAAACAAAATAAAAACACTCTAGAAATATAAAAACGCAAGAGACAGGAACTGAAAACAACCAAAAACAAAATAATTTTTTATTGAAGAAGTCGATCTTGGAAAAACTAGCCTTTATTAGAAAAGTATGATACATTGAAAATAATGCAATTTGTATGCTCAGTATAGCATCATATTTAAAACATTATTGAAATGTCATTGATAGAATCTTTATGACTTGCTAAAAAGCGTTAACATCGAACACTTGTTAGGGTGATTATCCAATGTGGTATTGTAATACCTTTCATCCATAGGTAAAATCTAGAAAAACGTAAATAAATGTTATTTCACAATAATTAAATATCATTCTGTAACCTAATCACTACAAGTTCAGTGATAATATCTTATATCTTCCAATTTTATTTAAATTAATTATGTGAACGGCAACATCGTTTGTTTACGTATGGTACTGAAATATACTATTCTGTTCCTAGTCATAGAATAATTAATTTTTCTCCGATAATAATTTCCTAACATGCCAATAATGAACATAAAATATATGAATAGATTAGCCTGAAATTTATCGACACAAACTTATCCTAAAGTAAATTTTTAATCTATATCTCATGAAAACATTGTACATTGACATATAGTTTCACATAAGTGGTTGGCTAAGTAACCGTTTTTGATGGGTAAAACAAGTTCACTGAATCTCATTCAAAAGTATGTTGAATCAATGGTCTTTAATGAAAAAGGGCTGTAGAACTACTCAGCTTGTCGTTTTCTAAATTGTCCTTAAAGCGAACTTAATCTATTTCTAGGAAGTTTTTGATAGTAAGTGAACAATCACAGTCCTCATAGATACCCTTAGTTCATGCCAATTATTTATTGTACACATTTTGAAACCATGAATCGATCAATGTTAGAACACCGTTGGAAACCTGGAAGCACCGGATGGCCGTTTCAGACTGGTATGGGATTCATCATCAGTGCCCATCCACGACTACTGCACCCCGCAGTATTCGAACCCAGGACCTTCAGTATTGTGCACGAACGCCTAACCTCTGGACCACTGAGCCGGTATCTAGCAGTATTAATCTCGAACCCTGCGGGGTGCAGTAGTCGTGGATGTGCACTGCTTATGAGTCCCATACCAGGATGAAACGGCCGTCCAGCGCTTCCAGGTTTCTAATGGTTGTCTAACATTGATAGATTCATGGTTTCAAAACATGTAACCTAACAATCTATACAACCCCGTAATGCAAATTATTCATTCGTAATAGCTACTAGTTTCTAAATTTGTCTAACGTAATTTTCTGTCTCATGTTATTCATCTATCTGTTTATAAGGTATATTACCAGTTAAATCATACAATTCGTATCGATTAGTTCGAACCCATTCATGAATTTATGCTTGTCGATTCATCTAACTTCATTGTAACCATTCGCCTACGAATAATTAATAGCACATACCTAGTTTTTCTCCACTATACTTTTTTAATACAGCTGTTTGATTGTATGGATGTTTCTTTATACTTTACCTATTGTGTATTTTTATGCAAGCTGATTCACGTTTACTTGGATTAGGCTCGCTGTGGTGATTTCCGTCTGCATGTGCTTTTTCCTTTGTATCTTATTTCTGATAAATATGTACATGGAATGGAATCTAGTATACAGGCTCTTAGTAAAATTGTGAACTTCAACAGAAAAGTAATTTAATTCTTCTGTTAGTCTTTTATTCGTCCAGTTTTTTTTGAGCTTTTCCTCACTTGAGTCGAATTTCTGACAAAAGTTGACCTAATTATGTTTTTTTCGAAATAGCTGTCTTTTTCAGATTTACATTTTCAAAAACATTTTGTTTTATGTAAAGTGATGTTGATTGTTAAATGACATGAATCGAAGAAACGTTTGAAGTCCATAAGTGTTAAGTGGATATTTTGTCGACTGACGTTAGTTCGGTGTAGATAACATAGACCAGTGGATACGGGACGAGCTGCTCATCAATAATAATCATGAAATTCGTCAAATTGATCCTAAGTAGGAATAAAGGTGAGTACTGAAGACGAGTTCACTACTAGAGACCAACATCATGCTTTTTGGTAATTCACTAATTAAGGTTTATTTTCCCGTGAAAATCTCCAATCTTAATGATGTAGTTTCGTTCTCTGAGCTGAATGATTTGGTTGTGAAGCTTTTATTGTTTTGCTGAACAGTATCAACGGCATAAACTTCGAATTTCTCTAAATATAATTTATTAGCACCTCACATAGTGTGGCCGAAATAGTCTCTTTGTGAATGAGAATGTTTCGCCGAAATGTAACTTTAAAGTCTAATGAACCGAAGTTGTAGGTCGGTGACCCTAAAAGTAGGAATAGAAAGATTAAGGCGACTCACGGAAAGCGTTTGTGGAAAACCCACTGTGTTTTTAAATGAAAAAATGTTTGTATACAAAGAGTAGCACAAGAATAAATCGACTTATATATAAAGGAAGGAAATTAAATAGACAGTAATAAAGCCAATTAAAAATGATACAATCCCCAGCCACAAATTCACAAATTGTCCTGTTGACCTCAATCTTGATAGGATATTACTGACCTTTAACCTGTCGTTTTCTGCATCTTTATTTTGATTGAATCCCCTTCTAATCAGATTCATAACCCTGTGTTTGTCAATGATTCTGACTGACATGAATGCAATGCTTCCAAGCTTTCCTATTTCCATTATCCAGTACTGAGAAATTTTATTCGACTGGAAAAAGAGCTATAAGTTATACGTGGAGAAATATTAATGATTTACTTCCACCTGAAGTTTGTGTTGATGATATTGATTAAAAAACACTGAAAACTCCACAACGAAACTGTCCGTCTGAGCGAACAAAAATCCACCATATTCATTCATCTGAGCTACAAATTTTCTCTAACATCTCAAAAGCTTTGTTGAAATACACGTTTAACTATTAACTACTCGCTTTAGAACAAAAGCTAACTAATTTATTAATTCGCCACTTAAGATGGACGTCTCACCATTAACTTTGATTATTACATTTATTTTCATTATTTTTACTAGTTTCATTTTTTAATCCTGAAATGAAGAGTATATACAATCACAAATATTTCACTGGTATGTTGTTTATCGAGGTAAAGAAAATATTGAATAATAGTAAAATTATATTTGAATAGACATTTTGTAAAATCCGTTAAATTCATACTTCGAAAAGATTAAATAAACAGTATCCTCAGTTGATGGGGAAAAATGAATATGTCAGTGAATAAAATTATGCTAAGACTGAACAGTTTTCTATTAGAAAAAAACGAAAAAGTTACTTAAGAGAACGAAACTTTATTCATTGAAGACGGAAATGTTTTACTCGTCAAACAGTTCTGCACAAATCTTCAAAAAGTTTAGTAATTTTGTCAAAAATGAGTCATATTTTGAGTAAGTGTGCTGAATATCGACAGAAAGTATAGATTATCTCGAACATAGTTCTTGTCATTGACATCAGTTTAATTCATTGGATAATTACTTGTTACCTTTGGAAAACTTGAACAATATAGAACGGTATAAAATAGTAAGCAGTATTACTTTTTATGACAGAGTAAATGGACAGTTTCTTTGAGAATTATGTAACTGATAACTAACATACATGACGATTTAGTTTTCAATTTCAGACCAAATAAACGCTAGAAATCTCATACGATTTTATATACAATATTTGAGGATTGAATGCTCACTAGTATGAAAGTTAAATTAAACATGTCTATGATATTTGAAAATAAAACTTATAGTAGCAATGTAAAGAAACATGAAGCAAAAACTCCACTAACAGAAACTTAGTTAAATTGACAGGGAATATTATTTTCTTTCCTGAGAGGAATTTAAGCAGTTGGATAGTTGAAGAACTTGATAAACATCTTCTATACAGATCTTTAATTCCATTAATGAACACATTGAAAAGTATGTGCTTATTTCATTAGAAAGAGTAATTAATGAATTGTCATTAATTTTTTGTTAGTATATCTGCATCTCAAGCATATATGGATTACATTGCTTTTCTAGATCTTGATTTCCTATGACATTAAAGATCGTGCCGATTTAGTCTCTCAAACATTGATGAATACAATATTACCGCGTTTCATAATCGTATTAAAAACGACGTCACCAATCTTAATAAGTCAAATGCGTTTTGAGCAGAGATGGATGTTAGCTAGCAGAGTAATTCAAGACGAGCATTTCACTGCATTTGGGACTCATCAACTGGATGCAACGGCAACTTAAAGCTGATCTGATAAATTACAGCGAAAATTGTTCATTCATTGGTTATTTGTAAGACTAGAGTAAAAGTGATGGTTTATGCCATTTATATATATATATATATTCTTATAAAGAGAGAAGTAATTGTTAATGTAAATGAATTAGATTAAAAAGACGTGATATATTTTTTGATAAATATTTTATAATGGAACATTTCTTTTCAAATTTATGAAGTGGAAAACATTAACTATAATAGGTACATTATAAATAGACAGAACTTGAAATAAGTCATGAATGTTAATATTAAACTGGAAAAAAAGTCAATGAATTCTAGTTCATCACAATATTATATATTTTTATATATGTATAATGGACACATTTTATTATTACTATTATTTCTGTAAAGTAGAATAAACATGTTCTTATGGATAGAAGTTTACATGATACACTTCGTAGTTTTAAATTCTTAACAGTTTTGTCTTCCATTCAAAACTAGTTAGTTGTTCATTCCTACATACATATATATACAAATATTAACTTACTTTCACTATGCAAATCCATATGCATCTCTATGGTTATACCAGTGTCAGATTACTCTCTTGTAGGATATATCTACGATTGTGACTCTTCTTAACTTGTCATAAAAGACGTGATGGATTTATATTGGCATTCAATATCTTAACTAATGATTTGAGTAGCATTATATTTAATCTTTTTGCTCCCTTAAGTACTAAATACATTCGAGGCCATCTTAGAAGAGTTTAAAAATCTTGCTTGAATAAATATACAAAACAGGATTATGTTTTTATTCTAGAGTAGTGAATGATTTGAACACTTTATTAAAAAATTTGATATGAAACCTTGATAAATACATTCAAGCTAAAAATGGATTATTACTGAAAAACAGAGTTTCAAGGCCCATCGACCTGCTATTGTTGATACTGTAAACTGTGTATTTAACAGCTAATAAAAAGGTTGCTTATGTGTATAGAAATGACTAATTCCAACAAATAAATTTGGATGAATTTTTTAAGAATACGTAACTCATCAACATAAACATATTGGTTCAAAATATCATTTTAAAAGTTTTCCATCTCAGTAATATAGATAAGCTTTAAGTTGAAATAAAAAATTATTCAGCGTAACTTTGATGATAATATTCATCAAGGTTATAATGTCTAAAATCTGTATAAAGTTAAAACAGATCGATATTTACTACGGATTCAACAGAAAAGCTAACAAAATATATGTGTTTCATCCTAATTGTACAATAATCCCTGAGTTTTATTAGTTTGACAATAAATTTCAATTCTAACTGAAAGATTATTTCTGTTATAAATAACTCCAGACAAATACTTGGTGATTTTAATGCAGTTTCCGGATAACGAAAAATTGAATAGAAATTTTGAATTTTTATATAATATTTTTTACTGAACCATTATTGATTAAACTGAGTAAATGACAAATTACTAACCCAGAAATTATTTAGATGTTTGACATATGTTATGTGTTTGGTTGAATATCTAATTGCCTTAAATAAATTGAGTATCTTTACTTATTATTATGAACATTGTCACTTAATGATATCATGCGATAAATTCTTAACTGTTTTATTTTTAGTTAGTATTTTACATATCAGTAGTTAACTAAACATAAGATGGATTTACGAAACTGAAACTTACAGAAATTTCCTCAAGTTAATAAAACTTCACTTGCAATTGAACTGAGTATCAGAAGAACAATTAGTCTCCTTTTTTTATGCAACAGCTGTATCCATTACTTAATCAAAACATGTGATGAAAAGTCAGATGTACAAGATATTTTCAAGTTTTTAATGGTTTGCATCCATCACTTAAATTTACAGTAAGAAAAAGAATGTCAGTCAAAAAAATGATTTTTTGTTTACTAAAAAACATGGAAGGTCAGTACAAATGTATTCGTATCAACTTGGAACAGTTGACTGACACGCTTTTGTGTCAACTTAGTTTTGTTAGGTACACATATGATATAACCAGTTAGCATATTAAAAATTTGGTTTTAGCAACCTAACATATAATTAAATGTACGATTTATACAGTGTGATAAAGTTTACGTGGATATTATTTGTGTTCAGTAAATTAATTATAGTGACTGCGCGAAATTCGAAGTAGTGGTCCGTGCTTTAAATCCAGTTTGGAGAAATGACCTAGTTTGCGGTGAAATAAATCTTTCATCTTATTTCCGCACATCATACTTAGATGGATCCCGTTTGAGCGTTGGCCGCAATACGAAGCTAAATATGATTTTGCTGATGAATATATTACAAGCAATCGTTCACGTGCACAGACGTGAGAATGAAAAGCGTACAAGCAAAGTGGAGAAGGAGAGTTGAAAAACAATATGCCACAAGGGAATACTAAATATTTATAATCAGACAAAGTAGCTTAGATATGTAATGAGAAAAGTAAACATGCACATGCACAGTTAAGTAAGAACAATCAAAATATAAGCGAATAATTAACAGTCGAAAGAATAATGAATCATCACTCAAGCAGAAAATGCTAATTAATTTGTTCAAAAATCATGTGGGCTCACACATATAGTATACACAATATACAGAATTCTAATTCAAACGAACGAGTAACATTATGTTTGAATAAATTTATAATGTAGTAAATAATGTGACATTATTTTTGAAAAAGTAATTTGATTGAATTATTCAATAAAATAGAGCACATTAGTTTTCCCTAACTTTCAATAATTTTTGAATAGTTTTAAATTAATCTTTCTGTTTTTAGAAAGAGATAAATCGGTTTCCACATAATATTTGAATACTTTAAATTTCATTCATGATTTTTATACATAACTGTTTGGCTTCGTACAGAAATTTACTTGTTAATTACTGTATCACTGACTTACATTTCAGTTGCTTTATTTTAAAGTTTTAATAAACCATGTCGAAGTCAGACAGGTCGTGATATTGTTAAGATTTTTAAAAATTTATAACAATTCAATTGATTAGATAAAATAATGAAAAAAATATTTTTTTTTTGAAGATGAATAAAAATGCATCTTTTGCTAATTCGTTGCAAATTTTTTATTGATGAACATTTTTCACAGGTTATGTTTTCTAACTAGTTCATTGTCTGGAGATTTTTTTTTGGGGAAAAATTGATGTTTTGGTAAGTATTGATCTAATGTTTTAACATTTGTTTAAAAACTGACGAGAAATGAATGATGTTACAAAAATCGATCTGTTTTATAGTAAAAGAATTTTACCAGTGTAACATTTATTTAACCTAGACTTTCCTCATTATTTCTTGCTCATATTTTTACAGTTACCTTTTTTCATCATATCGTATTGAACTTCTGTCGTTATTTTCAACTGCATCCAAATTGAACGGATAGAAGAAGATTTACAAGCTACTTTAGTGAACGAAGACGTTGAGGCCAAATAAACTAAATGTATTTAGAGAAGATACATTTTATTAACAAAACGTGACTATCTTATGTTCAGACTTCCATTCGAATATCAAGCAGATTGTAGGCTCTCTTCTCTCATATATTTTCTGGTCTTAGAAACATTTTGTTTGCACCGTACATTTGGATCCGACACTTCTTTCTAGTAGTAACTATTGGATGACACTCCTCTGCATACTACTTGTAAGTCACGTTACAAGCGGTATCCACGACACTACAAATTTTCGAATTGTTCCAATGACGCTGTCAGAATAAACATGTATGTATAACATGTGTGAAGAGGAGAATAAACTTAACGTGAACATATCCAATATTCATTAACCATACTTTGTTATTCACCAATCAATATGTCTTGTAATCCATAATGACTAAACTTTGGGAACTCCTGTTCGTCAAAACACTGCCTTTATATTGTTTCAGCAACTTGAGTACTGATCAAATCTGTCAGTAGTACTTGAATTTATTCAGAAAATAAATATTTTTAAGTAGGATGGTTTATAAATTAAATTCTAGACCTATTGTTGGTCTGAGTGTTCCATTGAAGGTTGATCAAAATATGTTAAAGTTTGTATATGGATTCAACGATCAGAAGTTTGACAAATTGTCTTGCATGCTGTTTCTGTCGTTACAATAAATTTCATTAAAACAATTTCCGGAAAAGTTAGATTATCTCCTAGGAAGCAATATTGCCCCAGTGAACTGGACTATCTTTGACACCTGTTGTTATGCAATCAACATTTCGGTTTTGACAAATATTTTCTGTTCTGATCGTTTCGATGATGTTCCATATACTTCTGTGATACTTTGTAATCATTGATTATGACTATGTTCCAACCGTTTAAACAAAAAAAATGTATCGATAATAATCTGAATGAAACATTTACAGTTTATGTGATAATTATTTTTTTATTGCAGTAAATTGAGTAAAGAAGTAATCCTCTTCTCCAAGGATAATTTTATTTTTAGGAGGTTGAGTAAAAATGGCATTTTAGTGGCCAGGGACCTGACTTTAATTTGCACGAACAATTAAGTGTGCAATAAACTAAATGTTTCATTTAATTTTCGTTCATAACTCTTCGGCTCGCACTGCTTGTGCGACGGTGCTAATCAGAAACTAAATACGGATTGGTCTAGATGAGCTTATTTTTATCCAAACGTTCACGCAGACAGAAATGAAGATAGAAGGCGAAAATGCAAAGCGACGTGAAGTGGAGAAGGTGAGTTGGCCAAACTAATATGATGAAACTTCTGTATTCAGTTTACGCTTTATATCTTCTATCAGTAGTTTGGAGAAAAGCTTTAACCTGCATGCCTATTACATTGTTATGAAAAACTGATAATAATCGCCATCAAGGTTTTTTGTGATTTCTATCTTAAAATTAGGTTTTATAAATTTTCATTTACTGTTCATTCCAGCTAGTATCATTCCGTTGTTTACACTTAGATTTGTACACTTAGTCACGTTTAGTTCGATAAGTATAATTGCACACACATTCAAAGATGGTCATATTTGACTATGGAAGTTGGGAAAAGAAAAATAAAACGAACATAAATATTTTATTCATCACTAAATGTATTTAATTGTTCACAAACCAGTATCTTTATACTGACAATAAACATTTTGATTCTCACAGAGTTTTGTTTGTTTGTTTGTTTCAGTAAAATAAAAATCAATGAAAAGAAGTAAAGAAGTATTCTTTACTAATGTATACATGTATATATACTAGCATGTATGTAGTGTGATATTTCTATGTTACAATAATTACTGTTTAAAAAAAAATCCTAAACAGACGTTTGACCAAATTTTTTTTAAATGACTGTTATTTTATTATCTCAAGTGTTTTGTATTAAATGAAATATTCCATATTTGAGCTGAGTATAAACTGTCCATTAAACTCGTTAACAATGGTAAATAGGAATAAACAATTATATGAAGATTCGTTTATCTTACAGACAGTCAGAATAATCAATTAATTAGAGGACACTCAGTGACGCTTTCATTCAATGTTATGAACTTTTAGTAGCGCCTGCGCATGACATTCTCACAGGTTTTAAACTAATGAACTTCAGATCACATCAAACCTAATTACAACAGATATTGATTGATTCACAATCTGTAAACTCATATTTTCAGCTGCAGTAAATTCTCTAAAAGTGAATGATATTTAACTATTAAAACTAGCGAATTACTTTTTTCACTAAGTAGAATTTTAACTCCAAAAGTAATAGATTTCGATAAGATCTTTAGGCAATTTATTCGGCAGCTCAACTCTAGTGAGGTTACAGTTAATATTTTAGGAAGATTATTCATATGGATGTAACAAATTAAAAGGGCATTGCGAGCGAGAACAAATACAACTGTACATAATTACGTAGTTTCTAATGGTTCTCTGGGTTTATATCAGTGCCTGATAGATAAATGTTCGAGTAGAATTTTCTATGGAAAAGTTATGTATTCAAATTACAAAATGACTTGTTATAGTAATCTTCCGTCTGCTTTCCAATTCTAGTAGAGATTTAAAATTCATCATTCTTTATCTAGTTTTTTATATTTTTGATCTAAGAATTTGTAGATTCACTTTATTTTATATAATTCTAGTTTTATATCAGTCCGTCTAATCATTAAATGCTTAATCCCGATTGTCAAAAACCAAAATTCAGAAAATATGATAAATTTCTGAAAGCTTTTAAATTCTCGTGATTTTTTATTGAAGTGAATAAATGAAAAAAGGACTTGATATTTGAATTCACAAACAATTCAGCAAGATTATGCTGATATAAATCATTTTTCTCTTCAAACTATACATCAAATAATCTGAACTTCCGGGTAAGATGAAACTGGTATTGTGTATTATCATCATTCATTATTGCCTTAACATCGAAGTCAGTCAGCATTGAACATAATCATTTTATTGACTTATATTTGATAGATAATCATTTCACATATCTCATTTCAATTATGTCAAAGTGGGAGTCTGAAAAGTTGAGCAATAATATTTCTGTTTGGCTCTTCCGAATTACAGAAAGTCGAAGTTTATTTTATATTATATTGAAGACAGACACTTGAAACTGATTCAACGTCAACGAAATCAAGTATAAGTAGTGGTATAAAGGATAAAATTTGTGGTCATAATCCAAATTTTGTAAAATAACACATTTAATTTGATGCTTCAGAAATATTTCATTTGGAAGAATTAGTGTGTTCATGGAATTACTGACGATACATAATTGCAGGTTATCGTTTCGACTGGTGTTTACAAAGCAACTGATCAGAATGCTACCAATGTGTCGTCTATTGATTTAGTTCGTTGAAAAAGTTTAGTTTTCAGTAGGCATTTATTTCGAAATAACTCTAGTAAAGGTGAAGTAGTTTGTAAAAAAAGTCTATTCTATATTCAATTTTAAACCATGACGAAATAGTTGCACCTAAATCTAAAATATTCTTTTTCATCTGAAAAAATTTTTTTATGAATATGTGATTGTATAAAAATGTTAATTTATTTCTATAATATCTAGCATATTGTAACAGGAAGTATATTTTTATAAATGTATAAAAAATATTATGGTTAGATGTAGGCTTGAACAAGAATTGATAAAAATATTTTAATACTTCATGCGAACTCTAACTATTCTTTTAATTAAAAAACTAAACATAAAATTGTCATTCTGATGAAATTACAATTGACTATTATCAGTGAAATCTATTAATTTTCAGTGTATGAAAAGTTTTTATCTAGATGTTACCAAAATTAATAATGTAGGATATTATTAGAAATGCATTGAATTGTACGTAGTTCCAAAATAGCAGTGCTAGTATTAAAATAAACATTTATAGTTTTTTAAAATAAATTTCAAAAACCTTTTGATTTCAGTTTCTTATAAAAATTCAGACCTGTCGCCTTATTCTTCTCTCTTTGAACAACTTTTATATTCCTTTGACTAGTTTCCCAGAGCAGAAAGATTGTAATGATTCCAGCCCATACAATTATATCTAAGTTTTAGTATAAACCTATAAAAAGTAGTCTTCTTTCTGTTAATCAGTACATAACACCTTGGCCAAGTTATTTGGTTTTTGTTCAAAATAAGTGCTCGATTTTCCGATTCACTATTTCTGGATATGAAATGAATAGTATGCGGATTAGCAAATAAATAAATGAAACTGCATCATTCACGAATGTTCAGAGTAAACTTTCTAGCCTAGTCATTGAGTTGATTTTTTTTGATTGAAACTGTTACCATGGAAATCTCGTACTTTTGAGTGAAACTGTGGAGTTTATTGTTCTACAGTCTCAAACTGACGTTCACAATATATTTTTCTTCATCATTCATTCATTTTTACACAATTTTGATAATACGAAGTATTTAAATCTCTCTTCACTATCAGGTCAGCAAATATATTTTCAGTGATTTTGCACTGCCTAATCTGTGTCTTAATGAATATCCTCATTCGAGTGTTATAAACTAGTACTTAAAAAAATGCAAAAGATCAACCGTAATTGAATCTAAGTAGTTGAAAATCAGTAAGAAAAAATTATTTTAATAATTACTGAATAATTTAGTGTTTATAAACTATCCAGCCATCTAACTTGATAGGAAGAAAGTTAAATGTATGAAATATTTTGTTTTGTCCTGGTTCCTAAAGCCAATTATGTATCTGTCATTATTATTGTTACAGTGATGTTTTGAAGAAATTATCTCTAGGTTTAAAAGATATGTATGAGTCTTTACAATTATTAATAAATTATTTATTTATATAATAATGAGTAGATACACATAAAATATTGTTTGTATATACTATAGTTACATGATTACTTTAATAAGTATGTGACTTTCGATTTGAGTATGAAAATTTCAACTGAATAAAATGTGCTATTAAATCCAAGAAATTAATCCATAGACGGAATCGTATCAAGCTGCTCTGTAATTAATACCAGCTTATTTAAGGCAATGATGCAAGCTATTTACCTTTATTCAGTCTTTAAGTATATATATATATATATATATATATATATATATATATATATATATATATATATATATATATTCCCACCCTTTCTGTATCTTCTGGTGGTCGACTGGATTATGAAAACCTCGACCATCTCAGTGGAAGCACGCATTACAATCGTTAGTTAGACGATTCGAACTTTGGAGATGACCTAACTCTACTATTCTATTCACAGCAATAAATGCAGGTCCCATGAAGATATCATAGAATGATAGTGACCAATAGAAAGGAACACAAGTTGTGAGAGATTCGCGAATCTCTGTGCCTTCAACAAAATGAATACAGATGGGACAGTGCTCCCTCACAAATGCATGCTCAAAGCTAGATCGGTTTCAATGTACTACTACCACAGAGAATCAAGCCGATGATATCTGCATTAGTCAGGAGTTGAGAAGAATTTCTGGAACTCAAAACGACTGAAAAACATTACCAAAGTCAGAATTTTTAATACAAACGTCAAGACATCTCTTTTCTATGGAGGGGAAATTCGGAGAACTATGAAATGCATAATACAGGTGTTTATTACCAATTTTCTAGGAAAAATACTTTGGATCTGTTGACTAAACAATATCAGCAACAACCTATTGTGGTAGAGAACAAACTAGATTCCAGTTAAGGAAGAAATTAGGGAAAAGGACCGGAGTTGGATCGGATACATTACAAAAACCACTCAAACATATCACAACGCAAGCCTTCGCTTGAAATCCTCAAAAGCTAAGGAAGAGAGGAAAACTAAAGTGCAAACTGCACCGGAAATTGGAAGCATGAAGGATGAGCAACATTTGGAGAAAAGTTGATATGAGAGCCGGAGACATAGTTGTTTCGAGAATGTTGTTCAGCGGTCTATGCTCCATTAAGGGTGACAAGAATAAGTAAATAAGTAAGAACGTAATACAATCAGCATCGTTTAGGCATATCGTTTTTCAAAAGTGTTGCTCGCCCGTGTTCTCAAAGTATTGATGCTTATTAATGCTGTGTCATTACGATAGCAAACCGTGTAAATAAGTATGAGAAATATCACTTTTCTATTCTGTTTCCTAAGAATATATAAAAACAGTAATGACATAGCTTGGCAGATAGCTGAAGTGAAGTGAATGCATTTTTTTATTTGTAACTTTACCTCACACCGTAAGAGTATGTGTACTGAATTATTCATACATTCTGATCCATAAATAATGAATATGGTCGATAAGTGCCTAGGTTGTATTATTTCGAAACTGATCTTTTTTCAAAATCGATAAACAAGAAATGTTTTACAACTAAGAAGTTAAATGAAGCATATTTTTTAACATAATTTCGATAGTGACTTGTGGCATAGCTAATGGGGAAATTAGTGCTTTTAAAGATTTTGGCACAGAAAATCCATAAACAAATGAAGCTGTAGACAGAATAATTTTTTTCCTAAAGCGCCTTTATAAGTTCATAGTGCCAAAAACGAGAGTGTGATTTGTTCATACAATAGCTTTGGGTAAAACATTTTTACTCCGTGTCGAAATTCTCCCCTAGTTTTGCAATATATGGAATCTGGAATATGCTAAATATGTAATAAATGAATCTCTGTAAAAATATTTGTATTTTTACGAGGATCAATAAGCTGAAGAATTTTTTAGTAGCATGGGTCGTTATACAAACAATTAAAATGCTAACAAACGCCTTATCTTGAAAAATATATATGTCTTTACTAAATTCATGTCTAACCCTCTGAAGTTGATCACTTAAGCATAAAATCATTTTTTACACATTGAAAACATCAATCAATCACTGTTCAGTATGTAAAAACACTAATCTCCATAACTCTAATTGAAATAAGAATAAAGTCATTTATCAAAGACATTCCCTAAATACGTAAAATTCATTTTAAGCCCAGTTTGACTTCAGGAATAGAAGCTGATAATAGAATTACTGCATAGTAGATTAAAAAAACCGAGTATATGAAGCAAACAAGAAATCAACTAAAAATAATTTGTATAGTCCTAACTGATACTTAACTGTTATAGATAATCACTATGGTGTAGAAACTGATGAGTTAATTTTTGGTATTATTCGAGTGAAGCTCTAAAGTCCAGATGGCGATGATAAAGTCAATCCATTATAAAAATTTGTAATGGTCATTACAGTCTTGTAAGCGCCTTTTAGATAGAAAGCTGTAATGTCAAATTATTAGCTAGGAAGACTTTTGAACTTGTCACGAAGAACATTCTTTTCAATAGTCATATCTTATTATTCTATAACACATGAATCAGTAACTATGAGAAAGAATTATTTGATTCAGTTAGTAGAAAGAGAGTAATAAATAAAGCACTTAAAAAACGGACGGTTAACAGTTTTTATTAAGTGGTCAAATATGACAATTCCTTTTCATATAAATGTACTTACTGACACAACATCTTCCCTAAGAGGTTTACATTAGAGAGGATCCAAAGATAAAATCAATTTTTACCCTGAATTTCTTCGTAATGACAGAATACTAGTCATTCATTATATATTCAAACAGCTAAGCATCACTTTATACATTCATCAAAGGATATGTGTGTCAAATTAAGAATAACTGTACATTTACATTCATGAGTTTTGGTTTTTCAGTACAGTCATGAACAAATGCAAGAGCACTATAGTGACCACTTTACGAATAAAAATTTAAATGCTCTGATATTTTGTTTCACGAAACCTTAATGTAAACTCAGCGATAAGTATAACACATTCTTTATAAATAGAAAACTCACTAAATTAACAATGGTTACTAAGCAAAGCGGTTTAGTTGCATGATGAAAACGAGAACTGCTGTTGAGTAATAAATTCTCTAGCTTTCGCAAGACACAATAAAATGAATAAACATAGATATAGTTTACTTCCGTCTCCTTTATATTGGTAGCCTAATTTAACACAGTTCTCACAGTTAATTCAGTCATAGTGATGAAAACCATTTATTCGAAGGATCGCATTTACAGAATAAAACTCTAAATCCAAAATCTTCTACCAAAACATGTTTTCTCAATTTTTATGCATATCATTGAAAAAACCAATGACCAATTTATTAATAAACTTAATTGATTGATTGCTCTACACTGAAATCAAAAAGCAATCTATTTTATTAATCAGTTTCGTTAGTCCTTCAACCAGTTTACTCATTCTAAACGTTTAAATTTTTGTACCACAAATTTTAAAAAAGATTTATTATGAATCGCTAAAAGAAAGATTTTGAAAGGCAAAAGAGATATTAGAGATAATGCAATCAAATACACAAGTCATGAATGCGAAAACAATTTAGCAAAAACTACAAATGTACAATTATTCAAAGTTCAAAATTTTATTGCGAAATATGGATTTGTCTCTACAAAAACAATGGGGAATTGTTTTATAGTATTTATCCTAAAAATAATGCTATACAGATATACAAGTGGATTTAAGTTAAATACAAAAACCAACAACATATCAACATTGACTGACGAAATATAAAACAAACGGACAGACTTAATTGTTTAATAAACGTCCAATACCACCAATTACTCGGAATTATGGAAAACTGTACAAGATTAAGAATCTCCTCAACTATTTTGTTTGTAGTAATAAAATTTGTTTCATTAGTGGTAATAGTATTAGTGTTTGTAACTAAAACCTCAGGAGTAACACCATGGGAATTATTTATACTGCCGGCAGTATTTCTGTTTGTCATATTATGATGACCATTTGGATAGTCAGGAAAACAGTTCAAAACATATTCATTTTCTAAAATCAGTAATTGTGGATTAAAAAATTTCATTATAAGTAGACAAAATTGATTTGTAATCAAACTAATCATTAACATTGTAAAAAATGTTGGTTTGGTAATTCGATGTATAAAGAATTTTACCATGATTAATGGAATGTACATAATTTCAATACCATTTTCGATCATTTCTAAGCAAAGCGTAAAAAGAATGAAGTATTTTAAAAATAATTCTTGTTGGGATATTTGATGATATTGGTAAGTGGTATAAGTCTGTTCAGTGGCACGAATTGACAATGAATTACTTTCGATGGATGTATTAAAAAAAGAAGAATAAGTATCAAACTCTTGGGTGAATGAATCGGTAAGGTTTATTAGAATCTCAATAACTTGCATTAGATTAAAGCATATCGAACCAGTTAACTGAAATAAAAGTAGAAAAGATAGTAGGTTTGATTTTATCCAATTGAAATTTTTTAAGATATTACGAGGATAAGTTGAACTTCGTTTTGATCGAACATTATGAGTTGAAGAATAAACTAATAAAATTATTTGTGAGATTGTAAATACTAAAATTAGAAAGTAACTAAAGTTACACAAAACTATTTGTCGATATTCACTTAACTTATAGGCAAACAAATTTATAATACAGATGATCACAGATAAAAGACTGAGTAACCCACAGATACAAGAATTTCTTTCACAACGGCGATAGAATCGGTTAGTGAAAATTGACGTTGATCGCGAAACTGAAGAAGAAATTACTGCATTTACATGATGTATAGGTGTTAATGAACAGCTTTCTTTTTCCCAATGAACAAGACGATTTTTCTTGTGCGTATCGCCAGAATCTTGAAGATTTTTAATCAGTCTTCGAGAGTTCCAACTGATCCAAATTAGAACTATTTTCATAGAAATGGTTTAAAAGCCAATAAAATGAGAACAAAAGAGATTATTTTTGTTAGCAAATATAAAATATACATTTTCTTCAGTCAGTAAATTTTCTGTTTTTATATAAAATAAAAAACTCAGCTTCCGATTTCTATCGAAAGAGTAAAAATCCCTTTACCCATAATTATTTTTCTGACAGACAGCAGTAAACACTAAATGTTAATTTCATTCAATAAAATCACTTAGTCAAATAATGTAACGATAATATCTAAGTCCCTTTCATTGAGTGACGTTAGAAAGGTAATTTTCCCATTATTCTTTAACCAATCATCTTTCTAGTAAAAAGATTCTTTTGAAAAAGATTTTTATTCTCTTTGTTTAGAAACTAATGAAAACCCGGTTCCCTAAATTGTTTAGAATATATTATTTTTATTAAAAACTATCATCTTTAGAGCAGGCTGTCGAGAATGGATGATAGTTAACATTTTATGGATAATCTTCATTTTGAGGATAGGGAAGTTTAGAGATAAAATGTAAAATTAACTCAATTCTTAATTCACTTCTCGTAGTAAGGGAAAATTAGTCGCCCCATCGAATAAGTGGTTGCTAAAATTACATTTCATATTTAATCAAACCAATGTAAACTTGAACGCTAGTAATTTTCAGCAGCTTTCAAATTTTGTCAAAACTTTCATTTAGTTATCCTCAGAATATTTTTAACATGTAATGATTTAGTGTTATCAAGAGTGGTTATCACATAAGATTTCTCACTCTTATTTAATTGAGCCTGTACATGATCACTTTAATAACCAAATTATTCAATGTGAGATCATCAATAAGGTTTTATTATTAAAAGTTACTAATGCGCATCATTACACCATGGAATAGATAAAACAGTCGAGGACAAAACAACAGAAACATAATTATTGTTTATTTAGGCGGCAATAAATAAAACCTGCCATCATTAATCATTTTAAATAGACGGGACTATAATAAAACTCACGTAAAATTGTATTTTTTGATGAGCATAGTAGTAACTAACTTACCTACAACCAGAAGATGTGAATGAGCGACATAATTCAGAAGATAGGCTACTGAACTTCGCATAACCCTCATAACCGGTAATTTATTAAAGTTCCCTAAAAAATGGCAAAAATTTAAACTCATATACATCATAATAACATATTCGTATGTGGATATATGATAAAAAGTTCACTATTTCATCATGGCAAATTATATTTGGTCGGAATCGAAAAATAATTTAGCTACTTAAATTTTGTAAGTAGGCACGCTTAAAATAGAGAATTTTAAATTATTTTTTTATACATAGCAAGCATTCAACTGAGTATTACTCATTCAAACATAAAATTTTTCACGAGAATAAATATTCAGGGGCAATTTAAAAAAAAATTTTCGTACTAATATCGTATACTTTTCAAGCCGCAGAGATTGTGATAACGTAAACTACTCCAAATTTATTGTTCACATTGTGATCACATATTGAACAAACGCGTTGAAGAAGAATACATAATCTTCAGCCTCATAATTCTTGTATGCATATTTAGAAGTAACTTTAAACCCATGAAAGTATATGCTCTCTCTACATGGAATCTGAATCTATCTTTATCAAAAACATTCATGAAATTGTTTTTGAAATAACACATACACAATTTATAAAATATTCGTTTTCATATTCATAGGAACGCTGGTATAAATTTTTACTGATAGAATTTAATGGACAGTGAAACCTCTAACAAAAGCAAATATCACAACACAGTTTATTAGCAAAATCATCACTTGTTGTCCAAACAGCTTTAAATACTGTTTTGACATCCATTTGGCTAAAGTAATTCTACAAATACTTTCAAACTTATTGGGCAGAAAAAGTCACTCATTTGGCAAAGTAATTTAACTTATAGTGGAAAGCTATCTACAAAACTTAATATCAGCTGGGCCATAAATACTTTTTACTTAACTTCCACTCAGTAGTGAAACGTACATTTATTGACAGAAACGCATAAATTAGTTTGCCAAGTTTAATGCTAATGTTCAGCACTGAGTTCTGATTATTATTCTTTTATTTCCCTTATCTTTGATAAGGATAACATTTATCTCTAAAGATTTCTTCCATGAAGCAGAACATAAAATTATAAGTCAGCTGACCTAGACAAACAAAATAATTTGTATGTTGCTTTTATTATTATTGGAAATATAAACGAATTTTATGATTATTTTAGTAGAAATAAATACTAAGTATTCTACTTGTTAGCAGATTAACACAAGTATGTAAATAGCATGATCAAGGGTCGAAACACTGTTATTTACCTTTCATCTTTTTCACTATCGATTTTCGTCTTTAATTATGAGATTTACCAAAATACAGAAACGTAACACTATTAAGTGACTTAAAAATATAAGCCAATAGAATTAAAAATTGAAAATTAAGTTCGATAAGTTTCATTTTAGATAACGTATGTACCAATTATTATCGGAGCTTGTTCCAATGATAGAAAAAAGGTCAGCAATTAATTAGGTTCCTCTTACATAAAATTAACTGTACCGTCAAATGTATAGTTCATTCTACAAGGGACTGCACTGATGACTTAATTCTTTCAAAGTTTTGATTTCCAATATGAAGGGTTACATATGGAAGTCAAAACAAATAAATCATTCCATTGAGCAGCGATTAGATGTGACCATCTCCTGTTATTTCCATACTATGTTAATTTTCTCTCGTCTTTATTTACAGTTATTACCGTATGTACTTTTTAACTTCTATTTAATTGACCTTTATTAATTTTCAGATTAAATGTCTTGACAAGTATGTGTGACCAGATTATTTGCAATGTTTGGCGCAAAAACATCACATTTTTCAGATCAACTACGTCTTTTCATTTATCTATCAAAATAGCTAGATAAAATTTGGTTTCATTGTCGTAAATCAAATTTATCGCTTGATCGTTCAAATAACAGATCATATGTCAGTCTGCAGGGATAGAAAATCTTCAGTCATCGAAGTCTGAAATTCTTTTTCGTTAGCTAGAAATATAGAGTCAGTAAGATCTTATTGATACTATAACGTCGTTTTTAGGATGTATCTGTACTGTCCTTAAAAAATTACTGATTGTCTCGATGGATAGGACACTAAAAGGTGAAGTACTTTAAGTCGTTTGTTAGTACAGAATAAAATCCAAATATTTGGCTAACAGCAGTGTACAGTTTTAGAAGAAACACTAACTTATAGTTGTACGATCTAATATTATTCAGGTAATAATAGAAACAAATGATACTGAACAAATTTAGCTCCTAGATGTGATTCTAAGATTAAAAAACTGCAGATTGTTTTTAGATTGAACCTAAGTTTAGAGACATTTAACTTTCAGTAATACAGTATGCTGTAATAATATTATTTTATGAATATGGTTTGACTCCAAAATTAATTTTAAGTAAAGTTGAAGCAACAATTTAGCTGTTCCTGTTTCAAAGCTGATACAACTAATAGAGTTGTAAACTAACCTGATGTACTTCTAATATCATATGTTTTGTTCAGACTATATTCACGATAATGTCTGAGATAATTTTCGGTCCCTATGAATGCCATGTAAAACCAACCAGTTAGATTGATGGCTATTATGTGAACAAACAGCAATCCATTTCTTAGCCTCAAAATTTTCGGAAAAATCTGTGGTTTAAAATTAGGAAATGAAATGAAAGAAGAACTAAGATTGGAACACAACAACACTTAACTTTTTATATAAAAAGCAAATTGTACCATATAAACATGTACATATTTTGTAGGGTTTTACGTCTTTAGACAAAACGACCAAAAACAAACATATAATAATACTAAAATGAGCCGTAAGCAAAGCTTTGTGTTGTAACCACATCAAACTGTCAGAGTGACACATCTTATTCGTAATGTCTAAATTTGACAGACATCTCAATGGTAAAAAGCTCATTGTTTTACCATAAAGATATTCTTCGGTGAGTAGTTGTATGTCTTAGTGCCACTACAAGTGAAGAAGACAAACGGAAATAGCGAAGTTTACCTATATTCATAGCAAGACTTCAGCAAGAGTTATCTGGCTTGGACTGACATGACATTTAAGATAAGAGGAGAAGTTAATCTTCCAAACTCCTAATGCATCTAATTCTAAGAATATTGAGCTAATGTTCACTTAACCTACGGTTTTCTGGTATATATATAATTTTATTCATAGACTTTCTATAACATTTGATATCATCCATTTTCACTCGAACATTTCGCAGTTCACAAATGTCCAAAGGATTGAAGTATACTTTTAATTATTCATAAAAGAAAATTGGGAAGACATTTCATCGCCTGAAATAGGTTATATTTATATCTCAGCTAATAATATAATTGTGTTTGGAGTCTAAAGTATTTTTTATAATCACTTCAGTTAAGCTGCTCTTTTTATCACTGATAGTATCATTTAATTAAAACAATTAGTGCTTTCAATAAATTATGATAACACAGTAAAACAGTTAAGTTTATCAGAACTATCTGATAACATGGTGCAGTAGATTTCGAATAATCTTGTTCAGACATTTATAAATGAAAAACATTATTAATCATATCATTATACATTGTAATACAGTTCGGCAGGATCGATTCAAGGTGTGAACAAGCTATTTGTATAAACACAACATCATAAACTTGGATATTTGAGCCTGGATATTTATGTACAGCATCAAAAGGATTGTCTTGTTTCAACTGAATCATTAGCAATAGTGGAAGATATCTTATCTATCAAGTGCTCTTAGATCACTGGAATCCACTCATTATCTTAACTATGTAGATACGTTTTCAGCCACTAACATGATCACATTAAATTTGCTCCCAATAATGTATACCAGTCTATTTTTAAATAGTAACTAAATCTTTTAACCAAAACGCTGAGGTAGAGTCGGCATTCAATACGGTTCAGTAATTGGTAGAAATATCTTAAGACTACTCTGGAAATACTGAATTACTATTCAAATATTCTTTATCGCATCTTCCAGTGTGTCAAGTTAGACCTTTTATATGTTAAAAAAGTAAATACGTGGTCAAACTATCCTAAATTTGCGATACTAACATATTGCACAGTTCTGATAAACATCATCTTCATTGCTTTATTCTAGTTACTACCAATCTATTCCATTTATAAACTTGAATAAAGGAAGAACAAATATCTGTTACGATATATTTGTTCTTTATTTGTTACAATTATGTTTAGAAACAATTTTAGTTTAGTTATGGTTTATCATAATACCAGAAGATTAGTTTCTTTAAATAATTCAAATAATGGTGTTCGTTTCAATAAATTTACTTTACAACTGTTTCACGAAGACATATATTTCGAATAAGAAAACTTTGTAGACAACTTACCTTTTTTAGTTTAATCATCACTGGTATTTGTAAGACAAGTAAAAGAATCCACAATACATTGTTAATTAGTTTTAACCAATTTATGAAAGTGATCTGGTGAAAATCGTCACTTTTATATAAATGATTAATTGTTATATTTGTCACAGGATTGATTAATGTGCATTTGAAGACAGTAGCATAACTATTATTTTGATCAATAATGTGTAAATTATTTGTATGGACAACTGAACCATGTTTAGTTATCAAGGTATGTTGATTTGACAAATTGTTCTCAGCAAAAACAGTAGACTTTATCCTCAAAGGATATTTATTCTCATCTCCATGAATCTGACCAACAATCCCATCTGTAATATGATTTGTTTCATTTTCTTTCAAATTCATATGATCTGGAGAATTCCAAATACTCATATTGGTACTAAAAAATTTAATTATTCTGCCTCCGTAATACATTATACTTATTAGGGTTCCAACTAAAATGATTCAAACGCAAAGTGAAATATTTCGAAGATATAAACAAATGTTAAAACAAATAAGTGATTGTTATAGATTTGTATTAAGTGAAATAAAAGAAAACACTTTAAAACGGGAAATAGATAAAAAAATATTTAGTGGATATATTAATTACACACGTTATGTCTAACTTTCTACACAAAATATACCATATTTTACAGAAAATAAAAATTTCAATTATCCCTAAGTTCTCCAGTGCACTTTGCTCAAATACTATCATTAATTTATCTTTTTAAAAGTGTTTTAATCCATATCAGGAAAATATACGGAAATAAATGTTTCATCATACCTACCATTTTTATCATTTCTATTTTTTAGTACTAACTAATGATTTAAAAGTAGTTTCATAAAACATAAATTAAAAATTTAAGAATTTATAATTATTTATTAATGAATTTGAGTAACTTACCATAAAAGAATCCTTGAATAACATATTCACATTGTGAAATTATCCTGGAAGGAGTTTGAGCTTCTTTCATGTCTGTTAAATATGAAGTATTTTGATTCATGTCATGAAACTGTGACTTTAAACTATTTTTACTACCAATGGTCACAAGTTGATGATACTGTGAATTATCAGGCTGAGAAATGAAATTTCGTCGCATAGGTGATGATGTTTCATTACTTTGATTTTTCATATATATTTGGCTGTTGTCACAGTGCACAGGCTGATTATTTCGTTTCTGATACACTTTAACTAGATTCCGTCTGCGAGTGAATAACTGATTGGTTATACGCTTTTTACCATAAGGAAAATAATGCTGATGTTGCTGTTTATTACCCAAAAAACAGAAATCACAGTAGGAACGGCAAACATTGAAATATGATGTAGCATAGAAGCTCAGGAAATGGAGGAGTTGCCCGATTAAAAGAAAGCTAAGGAAAACCTGAATAATGACAAAATTAAACAAAAACATTTAGTGAAACTAAAAATTTCTGCATTTTCAAAAACTTTAAATCATTTTATTCTAAATGGTATACTCAACTCGACTTTCTAAAATTTATGGATTGTTAGGTTTGATCTTTTGTCAACGACTATTCTTCTACTAAAGAAAAGACTGAATGGGCACCAGATCAGTGAAGAGAACACGGAAACCATAAAGTGTGAAACTCTGAAGCAACTACAGAGACTGAAATTGTAGAACTTTCAGAAGTATTTTGAACAATAAGTCTATTAATAGAATCGATTCAACATCGTAAACAGGATGTACTTTGAAGGGTGAGAACTTATATACCCGATATTACGTAAAATCAACATTGTATGACATTAACTTGTACATATGTTGAACTGGCTGGTATCTTTACCTTAACATTCTAAGAGAATATTCTTCACAGAATATATAATATTTGTCGGTCAAGAAATAATGATAAAGTTTTTCAAGTTTCTGGTTTTTTATTAACATAACTAACTCAGCGCTTGAATCATCAAAGAATCAATTTATGAAAAGAATCGCGAATATAAACATTTTGATTAATAGAGATAAACCAAACTAATTAAATTTTGTTGCAAAAATTAAGACAACATATCAGTAACTCTGGTTATTCATATTAATCAGTTTATACGAAGTAATAATTTGAATGTAACGAATCAAATGTTTTATGAACTTTTTAGATACATCATTTTTAGCTCTTTTATTGAGGATAAACTCAACAACTTTAATATAAGTTCATCATTCACTTCAGTTTTATTTCTAACTTTATTTTATTTCATTTCATCACAGAAGTTAAATGTGATAATTACTCTGGAGTATAACAAACTGTTTTTTTAGTTACTCTAAAGGAAGTAAAAAGGAAAAATTATTGTTAAAATGCTATCGTACAAAAATATCACTAGAATGATAGAATCATAGTTTCTCGTACACGTTATCTGTCTTTATTTAACTTGCCTCAAAACGTTCTGATATAGCCAAAGGTGAGAATATTCCTCTCTCCCTCTCAAAATCCTATAATATATCCACTGCCACTGCCATGGAAGTCCTACTCGTTGCCTTCTAGTGGCAAAATAAATATTTTGGTTTGAAGCAGTTAGTTCACTGATTTTTACTAACTGTGGACAGTTGGTTAATCGTCTGTGGTAGGATATGATCTCCTTCGTAAAATATGTGCCATATAAAAATTTATATTTTTACTCATTCTTCTCTACCAAATATCTAAGGTGCGTGTAGTGAATAGATTTAAACAAGGGTTACATGTCATACTTATTTCGTAATTCGTTCTATAGCCACAATTCATAAAATGTACTGACTCACTGGTTTCTGTGGAGCAACTTTAAAATGGGACAATTCATCTGCATTATGATAAAAGAGTAAAGTATCTGAACATAGATTAAATTCTACTTATTTAAGCAAAGTATGAAGAGAGTATTCTATCTACATGAAATGAATCAAACAAACAAATGTAACAAATATAACTCACTTCTAAAAGAAGTGATTTCGACTTCTTTCCATTCAATTGTATACATATTAACAGAAACCCGACACTGGTCAATAAAATCCCGTATATTATTTCTATCATATTGTTTACATATCTACTAAATTATTACGACAACAAAAATAAATAAATAAATCATCAGTAGTTTGATTCGAATATTATATGAAAACAATATATGTTACAAAATTTAAAAAATACCTTAGTAATATGTTGTGTAAATTAAGCAATGTTAAAGAATTCAGTATCGACTCTAAATGATGCGAAATGTTACTTAAAAGTGATAAAATTACAGCGATTCTGTAGCGTATAAATTAGACCTATAATAAATGAAGTTAAACGAATGGAAAAGTTTTATCAGGTATATCTTTTTAGTGTTTTTAAAGTTAGACTAATTTATTTATTTAACACCCACAAATCTGATTATAGCTGAAAATTATGATAATGGACTTATTGAAAAGATAATCTTTCAGCGAATATTCCCTTGTGTTAATGAAACAAACATCACACTTCCCAAAATGAAACTGAATAGCTGTTTCTATCATTGATTACATGTCGTTAAAAAAGTTATAGTTTTCTATTAAAATATCTAGCAATGCAACAGTACATTAAGATAGTTAGCCTTTATTAGGATATGATCATTCTGTTCTCCTGATATTAGGTAGACATAGGTGATGTGCAGACATTATTTAAGTGATCAAACTTCGGTTGAAGGTTGTAGGTGTAGGTGATGATCACAGATATTCACTTCTCGTTTATCGCAGTATTGGAAAACAAAAGGCAAGGTATGCAAAATATCAAGTAAAAACTTGTTGGTTTCGAAAATTCAATATTAAAGTATGCTATTATTTCAAATAATTTATTTTGGTGGATCAAACTTCAAGCCGTATTATCATGACTTTCAAACCGTCACGCTGAAATCACCCCAGAAGCTTACAATCAATATACATAGCTCATATTCACTGCTCAATTGTTGTTTTAATCATACTGATTATTTCATTTTCATGTTATGGTAAAGAAATAGGTTATGTGTACACAGATAATGATAAACCTTTTACATAACAAGCTCAACTAAAAGTTTTTTTTCCTACATCTATATTCGTAATGACGAACAGGCTAGTAATAGATATTAAATATGCTAAGTTCATGAAGTGTGTAGAAAATCGTTTAATATGAGTACATAATAGTGTGTCCAAGTGACTGCTGACTTTTCCATATGCTGAAAATATTATGGATATCTAAAACTTTTCTGTTCTTTCTTCTCTCGACTAACAGCTTTATCAAACTGGTAATTTTCAACATTGTTTTGGATCTATACACCCAAAATGATGCAACGCCAAAACTTAAAAAAGGTGTATAACGCTATTCAGAAAACTGAGGTATTAAAGTAAAAAATATAGTTGTCAGGGAGTGAATTCAAAACACTTCTGATAAGTTAATTTGTAACTACCATTATTTCAGCTGCTTTGAGTTTCAATCTCCGAAAAGTCATTGACATCTCTAAGTTTGTTGACACGTATCACAGAAAATTGGCACTTATTAAGTGACTTTAGAACGCTAAACTACCATCAAATAAAAAACTGGATGTTAACTTTGGCTACTGTCATTCCGTTCGTGATGCTAGTTATAAACCAGATTTCTACTAGTAATACATGATTAGATTTAGTGATAGATGAAACTATATGTTACACAAGTCACAAGATACCAAGCTTGATAAATGTGAACTAGAAATATAATAAACTGTCCTACATATAAATCTGAGTTCTCAATATCTTTTGTATATTCATTTGTATTTTGTTTCGAAATCATATCGCTCTGTACTTTAAAGTTGTACTTAAATATCACAATTAATGTCAATTTTTACTCAATAGCAAATATCCTGTTTTTACATGTGGACATTAATATATAGCAAAATAAGTTTACCACACACTTCAGTAGGACAATTCAGATATTCTAAACAAAATCAGAAAATATACCAAGGGAATTATTATAAATGATATAGAATCATGTAGGAAATAATGGAGTTCGATAATGCATTATCTTTTGTATCTTGCTGTTTGTCTTCAAAAGTTTCATTAACACTATTTTACGTAACATTTAGGATGAACTAACTTATTTAAATAACTGGCCTAACCTAATGAACAACACAGAGTATTTTAAACGCCAATTCTGATCCTCACCATTTATAACGGAGGAAAATACTTAATTTATCCAAAGAAGCGTGGTCAACAGAGAGAGAACTATTTTTTTCTGGAGAAACATTGCTTTTATTGGGAAATATATTTGATACTGAAATATGATTCAAAATTCCTTCGAAGTCATTGACAGTAAGCTATCAATTTTTCAAGACTGATTAAGGAATAGACTGTTACTACACACCTAATCTTATTTTCCGCCTTTAAATTTGTAAATTAGATTGTATCGTATATTCTGGTCAACATGCAACTTCAACTATTGTTAACCGTTATTCTTTATGGAAACACTAATCTGTAAAATACTTTGATGAAAGTCATGATAAAATGAATAAATGAAATTCAACTTAGAAAGTAAGAAAATATAACAATCACACTAAGAATCATTCCGGTGCAAGATACTTTCATTTATCACGAGAGGTATTATAAAAAATGATTTGTCTACTGTCTACTATCAATCATTTGAGAATTAAGTGATATAGAAAGAAAACGCAGTCAACGAATTGAATCAACACGGAATTAAATGCTCAAACCTTCAAAAAATATCAGTCATTTAATCAATCAATCAACCCAGTAGTCAGTCAGTCAATCAACTAGGTGGTTAGTTAACCAATCAGCAATTGTTCTATTATATCACTTTTTGTTAGATTTTTTGAAATTTGTAAATTTGAAAATAAGGCTCAAGAATTTTAGTGAATATATTTTGGAGGAAAACTTAAATTATTGTCTATCCTGATATAGCAAGTTTTATGATAAAATAAATTTTATTTTTCAGTTTTGTGAGAAAAATCAAAATGACCTAAAGGATGCTCATTTTGAAAATGATTGTTCAAATTACAATCAAAATCCAAAACAGGTCAATGGTTTATCACAATGAAATGTTTTGGCAGCTACGATATTATTCGTATAAAAATCTAATGTTGATTGAACCTTGAGAAAATATTATGATCAGATAATCTGGTAGGATTTGTATGCGTGACTTTCTATTTATCACAGCTGTATTTTTATTCTATAGAAAATAAGAAATCAAAGAACATTTCAGTAAATATTATGTTCAAAACAAAAATACCAAAACTATATAAGGCTTTATATTTATCTTTTGCATTTATTCATATCTACATAAACTAAATTAAAATAGGAAAGTAAACATGCATTCAAATCATTAGAAAACTTAAAATAATATGAAAATCAACAAACTGAATAGGTTCCTTCAGTTACTCAGCAAATCAAATTTAGCAGAAAATTTAGTAGCAGACCGTAGTAGGTCTTCGATGATGGTTGAATATCTTATATCTTCATAAGAATTTTGTTGACTCCAGAAAAAAGAAAACAAAATCAGGTTCAGGTTATGAATGAATACATACGTCTACGGTTAAAATCATCTACTTTTCAACTGCCCTACTATATTCAATCGTGTCAACATATTTTATGTATGCTAAAGAACTACTATTTTTTTGTTTACGTATTCTAAAGAGTGCATCTGCTTACTGACCACCAATTATTATTTCACTTAGAGATCCTCTTAATTAATACAAATATAAAATGACATTGTATTAGACACTGTTAACGTGATAACCTATTCTATCCCAAAAAATTACTAAGGTCCTCTTTCACAACATGTTGAGAAATAACTAAAGGGAGCTTTAGATTATTAAATGTTCAATGGCGATATCAGAGTGATCTGATAATCAGAAGTTAAAACATAAAATAGCTTATCAACATTAAACTAACATATTTGGTAATATCAAAGAGAACATAACAATGTTAGATACACTACATAATCAATTGAAATACTGAAATGCAATTTTTACCGAAAAGATAAAAAAACGTTTGTGGAATTGATTTCATTGAATTTCGCTCAAATTTTTGTATTTATTCACTAACTTTAAACATAAATATAACATAAAATGCTTTACTTAATCGGTTACAAAATAGAGTTAAACAGAAGGCGCAGCGATTAATTAGGTAAAAACAAGAAAAACATTAGTTACAATAGTCTGAATGAATTTGCCCAAGTAAACATCTAAGTAAATACAGGGAGTGTAAACAGGAACGTACGGATTAAATTAGAACAAACTAATGTTTAACACAACTTCAAAAACATATGATTTTCTAAGCAAATCTAAGTAAATCATAAACAATTATAATGAAAGTACTAAAAATTAAACTATTTTTAGAAACTTGTGTAACCAGTAACCACCAAAGAAGTTGTTCAGAACCTTAAACTAATCAGAGTTGAATATTAACACCGCTGGATGCCGGCCCAGTGGTCTAGAGGTTAGGCTTTTGTGCGCAAGAGCGAAGGTCCTGGGTTCGATTCCTATGGGTAGCGGTTTTGTGGATACGAAAAGATGATGAGTCCCATACGGCCATCCAGTGCTTCCAGCTTTCTACTGGTGGCCTCAAAATGATTGATTCATGAGTTTGATAATATACATCAATCTCCATGGCTTTATATTAAAAAATAAAATTCATTGGACTTTACTGCATATTGCTTTGCACATGTCAACATCGCATCAATCGAATCTGTCAGCAGGAAAACAAGTGTAAAACTTCATCTTTTTCAGTTGGTATAAGCTGTGAATTAATTAGTTCATTTTGTTTTTCTTTTTGCCGGTTAATTTTTCAGAATCTTTCTCTTTTACACGAAGTTCCTAGTAGATTATAGTTTTGTTGCAATACAAATTTAAGCATACTACTTCAAATATAATAATAACTATTAATTCTTTACTCTGATTTAATTTTATATTTTGCAGGTAACAAAATTCAGGTCACATTCTGAAAATAATCAATTTGTCATTCAAATGTTTTACATCGTAAACTTTGGGTAAATCATGTCATAACCCACAACCTTATCCATAAATGAGGTTTGGGTACTTGGTTTTCAAACAAACTATAACGTTTGAGTAAGAAATAATACAAAACAGCACATGTTATTTCATTTTATGACTCTTTCTTTGATACCGAAAGTGAAAATGATAGTGAAGAAGTTATACTGATTAGTAACTACATTTGAAACCAATTAATTTTCAAAGTTTATCTTGAACTAAATAAACTGTCCAACATTCAGAAAGACTTCTTTCGAAAATCAAAACAAAATAGATTAAAACGGGACTTGGAGACTAAACTGACGAGAAAAAACCTTTAGAACAGGTTCCTACCTATTAAATTATTAACACGTTTTTCAAATTTCTAGAGTTTAGTAGAATATTTACCGAAAAAGTTTATTTCGAACCACAAATCCCTAAATCCCTGACTCATGATTTTTATTATTGTATTGGTGCCGTTTTCTAAGTCAAGACTTCCAGTAATAAAACCCAAAGCAAAGTAAATACTTTTACGCAGAAGTAGTCAGAGAAGAACTTGTTGCTGAATTTCCTATATAGTTGAAATAATATAAATGTCGTTTAAAGCATGCCGACACTGATGTCCTATTTGTTTTTTGGCCTTATCAACCTAGTTATAAATCATAAAAACAATAAAAATTCAAGAAAATGCACTAATTAAATTTATTCATATTTTTGGCAAGAAAGAGTGAATAATATGAATCTGATTTTTTTAGATAATTTTGAAATCAGTGAAAGTTAAATACTAACAATAAAGTTTTAACTGACGCTTGCTGACAAACCAAAATGGCGTAATTTCCTCGATAAATTTCCTAGTATTAATTATTATTTTTCAAATTCTCACAACGCCGTACTAATCTTCTTCATCAAGTAAAGATTTACAAATTTACAGCATTTACAGGTATCTAAAAGTAATAGGCATCAAAAAATTAAACAAGTTTCAAGTACAGACAACCGCGCAGTTTGGTTTACTCAAAAAAAATACGCCCGATTAGCAAGCGAATAATAATAGCAGTAATTATTCTAGTAAGCAGGCACTATCTTTCCAGAAAAAGAATCAGACAGATCTCTTTCAGTTTATATGTTTACTAGTCCGTTTTTAAGAAGTTTTTTGGCTTTGTTTTTGATCCTTTCGTCAAAACTAATCATGACTACTATCTTCATTCCACTGGCCTAGTTTTCCGACTAAAGATATTAGAATTAAACGATTGAGTAGTACATGTATATGATGTACTATTTCAGAGCATAGCGTAATTAATCAGTCAATATCGCAAAATATTGTTGAGCAATGACTGATAACAGTGTAGTGAATAATCAATATATGTATTTATAGTTTTTGTGTTCAAGGTACAGGTAAAAAAAAATTATGCATATTTAAATAAAATAAAAATTGCAAATTTTAAATCAGTTGTGTCTACAATTTATCTTATATAAAGTATGGCTGAAATTCCAAACCTATCTCAGATAATAAAATACTGATTGTTTCATAATAAAATTATTCAGATTTCCGTTAATTCATGCTAATATTTTCTTTTTATCTACTTCCCACATAATTATCAATAAGGATTACTTTATTTATTGTAAAATTGTCTAGTTTACTCAAAACTGATAACATACAATAATTTAATTGCTGAACAAGAGAAATTTTCAACTAAGCAAAACAGCAAGTTAAAATAAGAAGAAACTCAATTTTTTTAAATAGCTTTGTTAAATAACATTTGATCAATGTATTTTGTTTATGCAGATTTTTGATAAAAACAGTGATTTTGGACGCTTTATTTGTTTGCTGTATGTTTAATAACCTTTTATGGTAAAATATAATACTATACAATTCCTTTCTACACATAGAAGATCAGTCTAACACTTAGTACGACGAGTAAATGATCGAGATCTATCAACAGATGAATTATACTCTAATTTAGCATTTCACGAAACACTTTCAGACGATGCCACTTTGTCAAATTTCAAAGAAAAAAGGTTGAAAAGTTTAAAAATGATGTAAACTATCAGAATCACAAAGTAAGAGATGACAAAAAAGATGAGATATTGTCATGAAACAATAAAATCTTTTCATGAGATTCGATGGCGCACAAGGAATATTAAACCATGAGGATAATTTGAGCACACGTCCTCGCAACTAGATGTAAACAATTTCTTTCAAACACCGTTTCCTTCTATCGTTGTTGGCCAAACAGTCAGGTTTTAATTCATAAGGTTCAATGTGGTTGCATATAAACTAACAAAGTTTATCGATGAAATATTTTTCATGAGGAATCTTCCAGTTCATATGGTAGAAAGTCCACAACGATTCATTATGAATGGCATTAAGTTAGCAAGCAACGTTTTTTTGAAATTCAGTCTAAAATTCCAAATTGAAGTTGTTCAATAATATTTATTCAAGAAGCTTACAAGCATGATCTTTTCAATTTTATGAATTGTTTACACTAAATTGTTAAAGTAATTTCATTGCTTTTAACAGAATTATGTTTAAAGTGACCATTGTATGAGTCAAGTAGAAAATCAACTCCCATATTTCTGACCGTTAAATTGTTTTCGACCTTCTTTCTTCTCTAACCCATGGATAATTGGTTGATCTCCTTTTGTTATTGGAAATCTTGAATTACCTGATGATGCAATATCCTCTATCATTCTATAGGCTCATGTAATAAAATGCAAATGTACAGCTTAAGTAGACGACTTTACCGGAAAGAAAATTTTCTTCCCTGAGTTCTTAAATTTTTTTTGAATAACCGTTCTTTTACCTTCTTTAAAGAAACTGTTTGTTTAAAGTAGTACTTACTATTTGTTTATTTTCAGTTTAGTGATATTCTAAGTTACATTTTAGTGTTACTTTTAAAAAATCTACTCTCCTGAGATTATTTATCAGAAAAAGTGTTTGTCTACCGAACTTCTTACACATTTTATCGCTGTTTGTTTCATTTTAAGTTTAGAGTAAAAAACATTATGTGAAAACATATGCTTTTTAGCTGAGTGGATATCAACTGTCTAAGCAATAACTTAAAGTTTAAAAGCTGAATTCATTTATAAGGTATTTTTCCCAAATATTGTCCCACTTCAGTTAAAATCAGTCGGTACGCGGCTCTCTACCAAACACTTGGAGATTATTTCTAGGTGTAAACTGTTTCTAGTAAAGCTTAATACAACGCAATCAGAAAAGTATCATATAAGATATGCTACGTTTTTGTTACTGTAATATCGCGTGTAACTTCCGAAATAAAGAAATTTGTCGTATTTCAGACTCATCCCGCCTTAATATCGTAATGACTTTTCCTATTAACTTATAGCAATCAAGGACAAAATGAAAATTAATTAAACACATCCAGCTCAAAATTACGTGGAATGGAATTTATCCAAACTGCAACAGTTTCTATTTTATCAGTTACAGCAAATCGTACGAAACCTTTTTGACCTCACTCGTAAAATTTGCTCTGCAGAAAGCCTGCATAATGAACTTGCTTTCATTACAACCTGTCTGCGTGAAAATACCAACCGAAATTTATTGAGGTGTCAAACCTAATTTATATGCCAAATATGATATGGTGGAAAATATAACTCGTTTCTTTCATTTCCTCTTTAAAAGAGATGAAATTAGAGCAGTCATTAATGACAGGATAAATACCACTTTGAAGATTGTTTACCCAGCAACAAGACTTCTGAAGTTATGTGAAAAAAACTGGTTACTCAGACAAACAAAAATTGACAAGTCTTTTTCTTTCAGTGCCTACAGCTGCTGTTACCTAATTGCATGTACATGCCAAAGCGCATACATTAGAAGAACTAAGAGAAGTGCACTTGTTTGCATTTCTGATTATATTCCCAAAAATTTGAGATTGGGGGTTTTAAATCTCTAAATAGTGCACTAGCTTGGCATTTAATTGATGCCAGACAAATCATTGTCATTTTCCTACCCTTCTAAGTCTTCAAAATACATGATAATATTACTTCTCTTCTGACTGTCAAGCGGTTACGGTCAATTACTCTTCATGAATATTGGAAAATATGTTGTTTTTTTTCATATTTATAATGCACAAAATCTTTTAACTGATAGTCATTTTAGGTAATATAATGTTAAACACACTGAAATAAGCTTACTTGCGTTGGGGCTGATAGGAGAGGATATCACTGTCACTTATCAAACATTTATTATTACTCTGTTTCTTTTTACCGAACAAGTGTAGTACAGCAATAGGAGATTGTGTATTTTGAATTCTTCCTTTTTGGACTTCATCACGTTGATCACTTGTACTATCATCATCAGACGAGTCTTCTTTAAATTTCCTGTTTACTGTAACACTAAACAATTCACTTTTTGATGAATTAGTTGGTGTTGATGAAGATGATGATGGTGATGAAGATAAAGTCACGGATGGTGTACATGTTGATGATGATGATGGTGAAGTTGACAAGGAGAATGATGAAGTAACTTGGTTGAATTTATACAAACGATTTTCATACTTTTGCCATATTTTGTAAACACTGGCATCATAACTTAATTCTGTTCTTCTGTGATTACTAGAAACACTCGGTATGTATAAATTCTCGCTTGTATTATGTTTATTTATGAGTAAATACTGATTAAGTATTCTGTAAGGATCAGTTTTATCCGTTAATTTGTCCTTGTTATCATCATTATAACGCGAAGAAATTTTTTGAACGGTTTGTGAATAAATGTTGGTTTTCCGCTGTTGAGGTTGATTATAACTATCAATGTTCTCTAATGGGCACTGAGAAGCTGACACTGCTATACCAGGCTCCGAAAGACTATAGGTATCTGGACTTGTATTACTAATACCTGCAAGGACAGAAGTCAAAAGTTAATCTTATTTTTATCTTTAGGCATTAATAAATAAATAAATACTTTCATGATAAAACGGAAAATATATGTAAATATTGATAGTTTTTTCGTTTAAAAACTTAATTATGTGTATTTATTGAGTTCTAGCCGGTCCACTTATAAATATGTACTGTAACAAATTTACTTTCTTGGGTAAAAGCAGTTAACTTTGTGTATTGCGAACTATATTAGCTGTATAGCACTTTACAACTTGAGCATAAATTCTGATGATAAGTAAAATTTGGGTACAATTCACACATTACTATCGTCGTTTTGGCCACTACCAGTACACTGTTTATGTTGCCATACATATTTTGATCAACATTTATTACAACGACGAAAGTGGTGATGTCACAGTAGCTCTTTAAACACTCACAAAATAAAGGACATCGAAATTTGGAATACTCTGTAAGTTCTCTAAATGAAAGTATTCCTCGCACTTTTCTCTACATCTCTTAAAGCACATATGTAAGGTAGGACAAAATTTTCGAAATAATAACGCTCACTTCCTCACTTCCTCAAAATAAACTCTAAACTTTACTTAAATTAGCATTTTCAAAGACAGTAGGTTCAATTTACCTCTGAATAATAGATTTTATAAATTTTTTCTGGAACTTTTTTTTAACATGATTAGACTACGTTCTAACAAGTTAGAATCTATGTTTCTGTAGCATTGTGGCATAGTTCGATTCCAAATGTTTAATTTGGAAAATCATAAATGATTTTTTAGTATCAACTTCAAATTTCTTTACATAATAATAAAGCAATATAAAAAATTATACTTGGTGAAAAAACTTATATGACAGTTAAACTTTACACGTATAGAACTATGTTTTAAAATCCTTGGATACTGTTGTTTAGAATTTTTAATATCATGCCAATACAACACATTACTGTGACTGTACGTGCTTGGATTTTCATAGGATTTGAAACTGAGAAACATATCGACTCTAAATACTAAGATAGCTCAGCATTTAATTGATACCCAGCATATCATTGATATCCCTTAACCCTTTAAAAATGTGAAAAGTAAAATCACGCGGCGTTTCTCCGGTTAACCAAAGCAGTAACAATTAAATCTTAGACCTGAATAATATCTTAAGCATGAGACGATAATCAACTTATCACTAACTTAGAAAGTTTACAGCTATGACTAATATTATCTGGAACTATAAACTTTTTGTCATTTTTAGTATTATTGTTTATTATTTTATCCAATCTTTGCTAAACTTATTCTGATTGTATGATCGCCAAAATCATCCTTCTATCTATTCCTCTCTCCATACTTATGTTAACCTCTTCGAATCATGCTTACTTATTATGTAGGATTTCAATTTCTGAATCTAGAGAATTATCATTTTATTTCTCTAAACATTCTAACTTTAACTTAAAAAAATTTAAAACTTATGGAAACTCTTCATAACTTCTACTACAATCTCATTGTTTCCTATTAGTCCATGCATAGAAAAAACAGTTATAAGTACATCCGATTTCAATTCATATTCCTACTTTTGTCTAACCATTCGTATTCTTCAACCATGAGAGTTCATTTTAGTTTACATTTTATTCTTACAAATGTTATTTAGCTAACTGACTATTATACTGTTAAACTGTTTCATCATCATCCAATTGGTATAGACTTTCTATTTATCTGTTTAACATGAAGAAGAACTGATTGAAAAGTAATATTTCTTCGCTCATCTTGACTTCTAGAGTCGGCACATAGTCCATCTTATCGATTTCTGGACTTCTTTTAATAACTTTCTCAACCCCTTTTTGATCTCTTTCTCCAAATGACCTCACTTCCTTTGATATATATATATATATATATATATATATATATATATAATTGTTAATCTTTGTTACTCTAATTTCTTCCGTCATCGATATCAATTATTTCACATAATGTCATACCTAAATGTTATACCTTATTGCCTTTACGGTTGTAAACTTCCGTTGGGAAACAAGGAAATATAGTGAATTCATATTATTCTGTTTCAGTTGTTTTTCTGGCTTTTTTCAAATTCGTAAACGAAACCAACTACATAAATCAGACCTACATGGCTTGAACGGAATGGTTGAAAAACAGTATATTTTAAACTACAACCTTCATTTGCCTAAAAAATATACTAAGTTTTAATCAGACCTTTATCATATTTAATGATAGTTACGAGTAATGAATAAATCTAGTTATCTTCAACGTGTAAATAAGTTTCAAACAAAAAATCTGAATATTCGATCCCACATATTCATTGTTCATAGACTAAAAATGAGTTTTGGGTAACTCATGACTGGCTAGATGTTATCTAAAAAAATACTTTCTTAATGTGATTTCAGATTATGCTTTCATTTTTAGATAAACACATTTTAAAATGAAATGGAGATAACATTTTAATGGTTACTTATTTTTTATCGATTTTAACGGATGCATTTTAGTTTTTAATAATATAAAAGGAATTTTAAAAAAATTTTCTAGTTACTATTCATCATTTTATGGAGAACATCGCTTTGCTAACCATTTTTAGAGCAATTAAGTAAAAAGAAAAACAAAGCCTCACTTTTCAATATTAGCTTAATTATTCGGCTCTAAATTTTACAACTGATCAACTTTGACTTCAAAGTTACGTTTTGTCGGTAACGTGCATCTTATCGAGTGTTTAGCCTTCTTTTTAACCCTGAACAATGATAAGAATGCAAACTGTAAAAATAATGGATGAATGGTAAAAGAGAGAGTGGTCAGTAAATGAAGTAATGAGCATTTATTTGGGTTAAATCAATCGATTCTGAAGCAAATTACTTTGACTTTGCGATCAATAATGCTCCGTAAAATAAACTGAATGTGTTTCTGAAACACGCTGTGATTCTAAGCCTTTGCTAATGATATTTCAGCGTACTCGTAAAAACAGTGCGACAAAATAGATAAAAAGCGGTAATCAATATCGCCTCGTGAATTATCTATGTGTACATAGCTGATAATAAAAACTGTAGTATAGGGAAAGAAAACATAGGTGTAATGAATTGAGTTTTTGTTTGCTTATCCTAAACAAACATCAGTAATCAAATGAATTAGAATCTATTCGGATTATTGAATTTATGCCATTTTTAGGTTTTGTTCAGGTGTTTTACTCATGATGTCTTTTAAAGATAATATGTACCAAAGTTACCGAACGATTCCCATGCAAAAGTAAACGATCTTCACAAATCTTTGGATGATATTACATCATAGTCATTCATAAGTATACGTATTTATAAGTATATATTTTTATAGCTTACAGGGGAAAATTATATAATGACTCATATCCATTTGATATTGGTAAAAATTAATGAAAATCCTGGGTAGTCATCTGATAATTTTAATTTTTTATGAAGAAAACATTTCTGCTTTCTATATGTATTGACAATTCGTTTCTTTTGTTTTCCTTAACTAACGATAAATGAGTTCATTCATCACTTCCTTAACATTTTGTTACTTAATTTCATAATTACTCGACAACGAAGATGCACGAAACGTTCCAGTCTGATAATCTCAAATGTTAATATTTTGCAGTTTCCAGTTAAAATAAATAATCATGATAAAGTATAATTATTGAGATTTTAATACTTGAACTTGCCACTGAATGCAAACATTTTGCTAATTGTTATTGACATTTCTATTTCTGTCTGACAAAAGCGCAAATTCTAACTTTTAATTCCCTACGAAAAATAAAAATTCTAAAACTTTCTTCCTTAGTGGAGCCTTTTGCATATACTGCTTACAAAATTTGTGTGCAACGCACTACAACCTTGAAATAATGTTGCTTTCTAATAAATAAATAGGTGAAAAATGTAAGATAAAATGAACAAAATAAACTTTACGGAACTGGTTACTGGCATTGTTTTCCGCTTCAAGAAAATTTAAAATGAAGGATTCTCAGGAGATTATTATTTATCAAAAGTTGAACTGCAGAAAAAGGTATTTTACTGAAATAAGAGAAACAGGATATTTCTATAGTAGATGAAAATGTGACCCATACTGCTTTCATGGTTAGGAACGTAGAGATTATAAAATAATTGGATCTACATAAATTAGCAACAACGTAAAGAAACATTGATAAATATGCAGTCTATTAATTTCGTTATTATTCGACTCATTCATGTTCTATTCTATGTGTCTTAAGTAGAACATAGAAGAAATAAGGGATTTTTAAATTATTTGTCTGCATGTGGTTAGTTTAAATTTACTAGTGTTTTGAAGGGGTGTAATTTACAGACTATGAGATTGGTTTTAAATATTCAGCTAAAACAGTTATTCAAACAACTCAATAATCTTCCTGTTAAGAGATGCTCAACTACTATTCAACTCATTTCGGTCTAATTATCTTTCATATCCTCAAAATTTGTACATTTTACAAAATTGAACCTAAAATTTAATAGAGTCAAAGATATCTAAAAATTTCTGTTCGATATAATTCATTATATTTGGTTCTAAGTCAAGTGGAATGCCTAAAACAATGCTGAACGATCCACCCATAAAAACTTGAATTGTTAAAGTAGATGAAAGTCCTCTGGAAGGATCTGAACTCTTATATTCGTTACATTGATTACATCCTTAGAAAAAAGCAATCATCATGACTTAAAGACATTAAGACAAACGTTGTTACCTTAAAAACAGTAATAACAAAGATGCCAAGAGAAATTGCGTCTGTCATTATTTTACTTAAAATTTATAGTACGTCATATTAAATATACTCACTTAAAAAACGAATAATTATATTTCCCAAAAACTATTTTTTTTAGATATTCATTCTAAACGAACAGATGAATGATTCAAATAAATAACATATTTAAAGGTAAAAATTAGAATAAAACACAAATTGTTCATCGTATTTTCAAACTAAGAAGATAGAAGAAAAAATAAATTACTATATCTAGCATAATGTACAGTTGTATATTCACATAAATACTGATTAATATGCAAGCAAAATATTCATTCATCCATTTATGGATATATGTCATTTTTGTTCATAATATTTATTTATCTATCAATCAAATGTGTATATGTCATAATACTTAGTTAAACAAATATCTCTTTATCGACTCAAAATGAGATAGAGAACAGAGAGAAAGATAAATAATAGTAATACAAGCTTGTTATTACCATTATTATTTGACGTGAAAATAAATTTTGTTTGTTTTAATAATATTATCATTAGATTATTTAGGCATTTTATTCATATAAGAGAATTTTTATCAGCATTATATGCTTTGCATCTATATTTATAACGTTAACATCATCGTCATCACATCAAATTGGATTATGTTTATCATAAGTACTACTTGTGGATTACTAAAATTACCTAAAATACCAGATTTTTGATAACAAAAGAGAATCAATCAATAAATTTGATGAGTACGTTACTATTGATTCGGTCAGATCTCATATTACATATGCGAAACCATTTTCTGAATCCAAATATTGTCCGATCATACGAAGAGTAGATTGAATGGCTGGACAAAAATAAGCTTCATACAGAAAATCGGCTGTTACTTTAGCATAACAACAAGAAACTTCATCAAAGTATGATAGATCAACATGTCAATATGCAAAACAGTAATTCCAGTCAAGCTAGTTCCGATTGTCTCACTGAAAATAATTCATTCAAGATTTTCTTTGATTGCTTAAATAGACAGAAGTATTTAGTTCATTTACTGCTGTTGTTTTGTTGTTTTTTTTCTCTGGTTTGTGTCTACGGTTTTATCTGCTTACGAATTTTTGTATCTTTTTTCTCGATCTGATCATTTATCATTGTTTGTTTCATTCAAATAATAAACTTAACAACTTCTACTAACAATATGACATTGCTAAATATTAGTATAATTATATTTCCCTTCATAATCGTAAATACATCTTTCCATTAATCTTACACCTAACTGTTAATATTTGAATCGGCCGAAGATATCTAATTATTTAATTTGTGCTTTGTTGAATTAGCCTAATAAGAAACAATAAAAGAATAATGGGAAAAAACAGGTTCACATCTTCAGGTTTATTCTTTCAGTATCAACCATACAGTTAAAAATAAGTACATTTTAGTGCCATGACTGTTAGTAATGTAGATAACTCTATTAAAAGATGACATATCATCATGAAGGTTAAAAGAAATTAATTGTGAAATATTGTGTTGATTTCACTTCTAAATAAAAATATCTTAACTAACTTCAGTTGTATACAAATATAGGAGTTAATCAGTTTAATTCACAGTTTTACTTATTTGAAAATTTAAACTTTGAATCTTGTTATGTAGAAACCAGTATGATACTACAAGTTTCATAGCTAATAATCCATAAACAAAAACCCGAATAATCTCTTAGCACAATTAATATAACACCCTTCATATAAGAAAAGGCGACTGAATATAAGAAATAAACTAAAAGAACAGCCAGATGAAAACTATAAACTTTTTAAATGCACTAATAATCTATTTGAATTTTATTTTTAATATATCTGTTTAAAAAAAAGCAGAAAGACTGAAGGCGTTTCTTACAAAATTTTCTATTTTTAAATTATTATCGATAATTTTCAAATGTAATTTAATCCATCTTTGCACTAGTCCTAAAATAAAAAATAAGCGAAACAGTAGAAGTATTACCATTTTATTTAGGAAGAAGAAGCAAAATAAATAACGATTTTATCTGCCTCAAAACTTAGTATATTTAATCTCTATTTATTTGCATTATTTTTATGTCAATGTTTTGTGCTTGATCTAGATGAAAGTAACCAGAATACTGTTAATTTTGCTGTATTTTTTGTAACAGAAAACTCTTTACATTAATAATACAATAGTAAAACTTTGGAAAGTTGATAAATATTTTGGGTTTCATTCAACGGTTTATTGTCCTATGCTTTCTGTGCAGTCACACATATAGGTTTAAATAAACTCTTTGTTCTTAATCTCCAGATATTATTGCTATTGATGCAATAGTCCGAATAACTGAGAAGAGTTATTTGGTAAGATAGAAGTGGTATATACCTGTTTTACACTAACTCTCATCTGATAGCGTCAGCTATTTGTGATCAGATTGTAAAGTGTAAGTCGTTGCTTATGACCTTAAAGTTACTATCAGTAAACTGTTAATGAACAAATTTCCAGGTGTTAGATTTATTTAATGTGATTAGAAATGTCAGCATAAGACTCCGGCAATGATATTCATATTCATTAACAAATGTACTATCCATTGTGCATTCATGTAACATGTAAACACCAGATGAACGGATATCTCCACAGTCATTTTACATAAATGACACACAATTAGGAGTCCTCCTCTATGAATGTCATTTGTATTACACTCTACACTTCAAATTGTTCCTCAGATTGCAGTTAAACATTTTATGAAAATGGAAAATTAATGTTAGTGATTCAGTGGTAGACTATTGGCCACAATATTTAAACATTAGATTCGTGTAGCAACAAAAGGATATCAGTAGACAATAATTTGCCATTCTCTAGGCATAAAATCACTAGCCTAAATTACATTTCAAGGTTCGGCTAATTTATCTTTTGATAATAGAATACTTATTCACAATTAACTCTCTGATAATCAAGTATTTTGTTATAAAACTAAATAAATGAAAACAAATCATCTGAAAGCTTTTACCAATTCAATGCAGTTTTGTGTTTTTATTTAAAACAACAAATCGAAAAGATCATTATAATCTACAATTTAGATAGAATAACGATAATTCAAATTAAACGAGGGATCACTGAGTATAGTTTATCTAGTTAAACAATAAAAACATAAATTATAACAAATTTAAATGTTGTAGACTATAATAAGTAGATAACGTGAACATCTTTACCAATGAGATTTGCATTGTATTGTATTTGGTGAAATAATTTAAAATCCTAAATGAATTCTGGCCATTTCTGAGTTCCAGTTAGAATGAAAATTTTGATTTCAATTACAAAAGAATTATTTCAATTCAAACACACATTTCTGTTGATTATATTTAGCATGTTGATAAACTATGTGAGCATTTTTCAATTAAATTATTTTTCATTTTTATGTTAATGTTTAAGTAATGTCACTAATAATAAGCATATTCGTTAACTGTTTTTACCAAAAACTTGAACTAACTGCACTTATTGAATTCGATGAGTAAACGGCAGTTATACTCCAATCTTACTGAAGGTATAACCATTTATTAAAATTCTAAACAACATCTTAAATTCCTAACTTTAAAAAAGCTTTAGTAAGCACTTTATATTCTAAAACAGCGTAACAACTTTTTCAATAAACGATCAAGATATGTGGATATGTTTATGCAATAGTTCAAGAAATGAATATTTTCAAAATTAAAATGTAAGAACTAGATTCAATTAAGCTTTAAAGAATTTCGAAAAAAAAAGATATTCAATCAATAACACACCATGTTATTCAAGCTTGATGAAGTATATGGCACAACAACCGAAACTTAGACAAACCATTGGTAAAAAAAGAAATATACAGCAAGTCTGTCATTTTAATAGATTGATTTAAAGAGGGCAGAACACAGAAACTAAGAATGATACGACATTAAATATTTGTTTCTAAATACTGAAAGATTTTAACACATCTGTTTTATTGCTGTCAATTTTCAGTCAATTATCTGGAGCCAATTATTTCTGTTATAATACTAACATTCAATAAGAGTAACTCAAAAATATCAAAACAAAAGTTAATGAGACCAAAAAACTTGTTGAATATGTAGTTAAATTATTTGGTAATTTTAATTTATTCGATTTGAAATACTAATTGTCAGTCGTTATCATATTTCCTTGAAATATATTTCATTCTTGAACAAAAAAACAAAATATTAATGAACATTTATTTAGGAAAGATTATGACATGTTTGGTATTCTAAAGACTGACGAAATCGTCGCATACAAAATATAATTATCAAGCCCATTTGAATGTGTGAAACAAAAACAAAAACTGTAAGTCTACAAGCGCACTACAACACTCTTGTTACAAGTATTTTCATCCAACCTACCTCATTACCAGTGTTATATATGAATGAGTTATTGGATATGATTTTTATGATGGTATGAGTATATAGTTAGTTGGTCCCACAAATATCTGGTCTGTACTACACTTGCTGATCTTGCTGTCATCATCTGTTGCTTATTCTTTATAGTTTTCTACCTTCTGCTGCCTTACATTTTATTTTTATTAGCTAAATACACTAATGCACAAACAGTGACAAGCACATATTCACTTAAGCCTACAGGACACTTTAATTAAACTCTCTTTAACGTATTAGTTTTGATGGAGTGGAGAAATATACGTGTTTATTTACAGACAATAGTAGTATGATTATCATTCCCTGTATAGGTGTAGCAAAACGAAGAAGCTTGATAGAATATGATGAAATTTAAAAGACTGTAAAAGGAAATATAAGACAAAACTTCTATTTATCAAATAGTAGTATAAGTAGTAGGATATCAGCAAACCGGTTACCAGACGCTATACATAACAGTTTAGAAAAATTGATTAGAACACATACAATGAATAAAAAGTTGAAATAAGTAGGCTTAGGAATGTTTATCTCATTTCTTATTCATAAGTTTTTATTGTACAAAATACCAAACAGACAAGAATTACTTTCATTTATATATAGAGGAACTTAGAAGTAAAGAAGAGAATAGTTTTGTCAAACTTCAAAATTCATGAATTCATTGACTTACAATGTCATAATCATGATCAGAATAACAAGTAAACAAGTCAGTATATATTTTTATATGTCTGACATCAAACTATTTAGATAGAAATAATTTTTGATGAACATAGAAACTCATATCAAAGTTTTAAATTGATCATTTTATTGACTATTTTATTTTAATATAAAAAAAGTCACAAGAATTTTGATAAGTTCCAAGATGTGACTATATAAATAGCTTATCGTAAGAAGTGGTAATGAGTTATTTTCTGCCATGGCTAAAGATGAGTGCAGATCGATAATCAGAATCCATTTAGTTCTCTGCCAAGATGCAGATATATGCTCATAAAATTATGATTGTGGCTTTCTTGAATTTATAATGTAGAAAGGTTTAAATGGATATTTAGACACCTTACATCTTTCAAATAAAAAAGTTTTGATTTTGATTACAGAGTTATGGAGATTGATTTACTTCATTGAAATTATCAAGCGATCATTGTTAAACTACCATTAAAAACCTGGAAGCAAAGGGCATTTTAGTATGCGACTCATCAGCAGTGTGCATACAAGGCTTGTGCTCGCATTAATCGAAACCAGGACCTTGGGTCTTGCGAGCTGACGTCTAACCTATAGAACATTAATTTTCTAATGACAGTCTAGCATTGATAGTTTCAAGATTTCAATGAAACACAACAATCTCTATAACTCTGTAATGAAAACCATAAAACGTGCTCACTTGCGACTAGCTTCATAAGGAAATTCTCAGAGTTCTAGTAAGAAGCCGTGACTAGTGGCGTTCAGCCCTTTCGGTTGTTGGCAGATACACATCAATACCCATCAATACACAATACCTTGGATTGATTTAAGTTAAACAATAAAACCGTTAGATACCGAATTAAAGGTTTAAAGGCTAGGAGTTCGTGCTCGAAACCGAGGTTCCTGGGTTCGACTTCTGTGGATAGCGAGAGTTGCAAATACACATTGCCGATGAATCCTATACCACGACGAAACGGTCTTCCAGTTCTCCCAGGTTTTGAACGGTGGAGTAACAATGATCGAATCACTATTTTAATAAAGCTTTGCTTTGCAACCATATACCCTCAAACATTCTTAGCGGCATTAAGGTACACCGAATTGTACAAAACACTATCAGCAATTTGATCCCCTTTACTAAATCCCTCACTTGGGACTATCATTATGTTGAAAAGCACTTAAACAACTTTTAACAAATAAATGAAGGTTTCCCCTCCAAATAATTTTTTCAAGTTGTTAAAAAATGTGTTTGAATACCAGAGTTTTTAAATTTGATAGATTTTGTATTGCTTTATAATACTTTCAGCTTAGGTAGTATATAACACTTTACTCAGTGAATTGATGCTGAATAAAAACTTTGAACATTATTAAGTTCGCCATGCTCTTACGCCATGCTCTTACGAAATCCTGTTCAACAGGAAATGACTCCTGTCGGTTTATAATGTAAAATAGTGCTTCTCGAAAATCTCCTAATAAAGTGAGTGAATCTAGCATAAAGGATAGTTTCAGACCAGTCTTAAGTAATTGTATTATTTCATATTTAGAATGCAGTAATTGGTCATTAGATTTTATGTTTCATTAAACTGTTTTCTATTTTGGACATTAACTCCTTCATAAAAAATGGAACTTTAAAACTATTCAGTACCTGACTAGTATATATTGTTAAAAAGCTACTGAACTGATTGAACTTAAGGTTTTAATAAATAAAAGTTCCAAATTACGATTTCAAACTATAACCAACGATACTTTCAGTAGGATTTTTCATAAAATATACCAAACTTTTACGTCATTCACAGTAACTGCCATATGAATGTGCTACATATTATTAGTAGATTTTAATTGTGTTTAGTACTTTAAGAGTGATATTTTAGTCGTATACTCATATATAAACACGAGAAATAAATAATGTCCTAACAAAGTTAATTGATCGTTATATTATTCAACTACTGTTCAAATACTGAAGGTGGAGTAGTTGGATTCCGTTATCTTTTAAAATAAAAGGAAAAAAAAGTATGCTTCAAGAAAATGTGAAACAGAGTAGAATTTGAGAGGAGTTAGTAAAATAAAACAATGCACTTTGAAAATATCTACCAAATATCAAGTGAGCATATTCATTATAACTACTAGAAACTTGATAGATAAATTTGGAAACGTATCAACACTAATCAGAACCATTTGATTGTAAATAAAGAAAGAATTTACAAAACACTTTATCTTCTGAAAAATAATACAAAGTAGGCGTTAAATATATCTGGTGAACAGTATAATGACAAATACCTTAGGTTAAAATTCATTCAACTGGTTATCAGTCATCACTAATTACCGTTTTAGCAACCGACATTGTTTACTTGTTTTGTTACAGTCTTTTTGAGCGTTTGATTTTGTTTATAAATTCTCCTATAATTTTATTCAAGATCCATAGGACAATAAATGAGTTTTCATTTTGTTTATAGATTCAAATGTACAATAATTATAGCTTAATTTACAAATTACAAAATCCAAGACTTTTATACATTTTTCAGAAGAGAGAATTAATAATATGAATAAAAATAAATTGATCGACATTTTAATTTCCATCTCAATCGAATTATACCTGACAAAACGCTTAAAATACGCTTGTTAGTTAAACTCCAAGAGAAAAAAATTTATAATATGATTTTTACAGAAGTCTAAAGTGTAGAAATAAGTGAAAGTCATTTGAGTTCCAGTTTACTCAAATATATCATGTCAATTTTCCTAAATCCTTTTCGAGAATTGACTGTTGATGGTTTAAAGTAATTTGATAAGAGGAAAAATTAACTTCGTCTGTCTTTTATAATTAGTTTTCGCTAAACTGTAGGATTATGTTTCTCAAGTATATAGCCTTACTGAGAAACGAAATTGCAAATCGCATATCTAAATGATCTTGGAAAATTGGTAGTTAACACGAAATGAATTGCAACTTTTAATTGAAGAGTTGTCGTGGCACATTAATAAAGAACTATAAATATATGTCAAGTCATGTCAGACATTTAGTAACACAGAACACGAAGAAAAAGAATTAACGATTCCGTCGAACATGATAATATGAGGACACTTAAGGAGAGTCGTAGTTTAATCACTAAATCAAGTTCCATTGATAACTCATATTTTTAACTTTTAAGGTTTATTAGAAATTCAGTTACATAGCCAACAGTGCACGTACTGAAAACTTATGTTAATTAACAGTTAGGAAAGTATCCAATAAATACAAAACATACCCCAAGACTATCAAATAGTGATCGTTGGATTCGCTTTATTTTATCCTACAAATCTTGTGGTACTAATCTGGATGACAATTGTTTCATAATCTAATTGATGATAGTACAAGAAACAAAAAAAACTTATCAGTTATTTTTTATTTTCACTGTTATTAATCATGTCATTGCTTAATTAAAATTGAACATTATCAAAATGTATTTTCCAATGTTTATGAGCTTTCAGTAATTACTTTTTAAATGTACTTACTAAATTGATTATCTCCAACGGGGAAAATCCTTTACCTGAACTTGAATTCACAAATTCGGTAATTAAAAGTACACAAATGAATCCCTCTTTTCTAACCAGATTTCATAGCCGATAAAAACATTACACTTTGAATATTGCTGAAGTGGAGTTCAGTTCTCTAGTCATCATCTTTAATTTCTAAAATATTTTGTTATTCATTTATACACCGTAATCTTAAAAACAGAGTTTATCCATTTAAATAATTTATTAATTTCACTAGTGATATAGAGTGAAACAAAGTTCAATGATGCATTCGCTTTATGTTCATAGTCAAGAACAAAAATTAATAACGATCTTCAAATCGTTTAAATACAGGCCGGAAACAAAATCTATTTAACAGGAATCCATATAAAATTACACTCACTAATTCACTAATAATTATACGCTCTACTGTCAGTTAGATGATAATTACAGTAATCAAAACAATGAAATCTTTAAATGTATTAAATAATAGCTTATACATACAAGTTTCCAAAATAGGACAACGCATTTGGACAGGTTTTGACAGAAATTTAGAATTAAAACCCCTGTAAGTACGAAGTATCATTTACTTGACACTATCGGTGACTTCAGATTATATAAAACAGATTTATTCAAACTGGGAGTTAGTAGTCAAGGAAAAAAATGAGTAAACGATTTTCCTGTTAACTCATTTTCAAACTCAAACTCTAAATATCTTTATTGACTCGACGGGTGATAAAGTAAATCTCTAACGATTTGTAATCATTTGGTTTTTATTTATTTATCGAATAATCCTATTTGTGAGTTAGTACAAGAATAAGGAGTGTATGAAAGAGATAGACATTTACAAAAAACGCGTCTAACGATATTACTCAAATGTTTATCAAACACATTATTATTCGGTGCGTAACTTTTTGTGCATTACTATATGGATGGATCTGAAGATAAGATTAACAGCACTACTAAGAGATTCTATTTGTGTTCGTATCTGTTATTTAGTTTCTGTTAGGTTATATGAACACGTTTATTGAATTGTAAGATCAAAGATTTATTGAGTTCACTAGGTTTCAGCAATACGTTGAGATTCAGAGTGGAAAAACTGTTTAGATTATCTGAATATGCTCAATATTGTTGTGTAGTTGTTGAATATAACAGCCTAGATATTTCTAGTCATCATTCATAAGCTTTCAAGTCCTGAAGAATTATGAGGTTGTCTTCTGAGCAGTTCAAATGTTTTTTGTGTAAGAACAGCGTATCTGATCCAGTTCACTAAACTACAAAGTCATGAATTGAGGTGAGTAGAATTTCTCGTTTACTTAAACCAATGTATTCTGATAAATGCCAACTGTATTGTAAGAAGCTATAGGTTGGTATTGTCATATTGTGGTAGCAAATGAGTATTATGCAGCAGAGCATCACCAAGTTGTTGCCAGAGAGACCCAAATATCTGATGCAATCAGACTTTATTGAAGTACCGAAGAGATGTGAGAGAGGACAACCAGAAACCCTCTTGTATTTCAAATGGATGACTGAACATAAGGTGTTCATACTTTTTAAATAAACTGTATCTTGAGCAAACATATATAGTTTATCTATCCCTGACTTCTATATGCACTACAGTAGGATTCCGTGTACATTTTGTGTTGACCCCAACGAGGCTAATTGGAAGAGTACCTACTGATTTTTCATTTGGCGAAAAGTAATCGTTTTCAAACACTCTGAATACTGCTGAGTCAATCATGCTTAAAGTGTAAGATAGATGCTATATCTTATCTTATCAGTTAGAAACTTGATAACAGTTGCGCAATCTAGCCTAAGTGGAAATAATTTTTAAGCAGTGTTTGATTTATCTATTTGTTTATTTAAAGCGAACACTTATTCAACAAATATATATAGTTGACTTTAGATAGATTTTTTTGCATTTTCAAAACAAGACGATATCTATGTTAAAATATCCAATAAAAGTCTTGCTAAAATTATTAATTTTTTGAAAATATCGCATTTCGAAAGCTAGAATAAGGACATATAAGATTTTATTTACTCAGCTATTGAAAAATATGTATACATATTTAACTAAAATTATCCATATATCAAATAAAAACAAACATAATCCTTTCACCTTACATTTAAATCATTGAAAAGGAACAGGTTATTCTTGTTAATTTTTGCTGCGACGTTTCTTTTTGATTGGTTTTATCTTCTACGATGAATGAAGTTTGGGAGAAAGACATAATCCACTGACTACTAGATAAGACTTATTTAAATAGTCAGCAAGATTATGCTGATATAAATGTTATTTTTCGATTATTTTCTATTCGAACAGAAAAGAGCAAACAATGAATGACCCTGAGGCATTTCTCACAATTTTTTTCTTTCTATGACAGGTTGGATTTTTAAAAATTGTGACTGAATTATTAACGTAAATAATACTCACAAAATGTATACAAAGTTTCTATTCTCGTTTGAATAAATTTCTGAACATAATACTTGAATATTATATATCAATTTATTACGTCTATTGCCTTAAATAATTGTTTGCTGACAAAATTCACAGTTCTCACGATTCACAAATCTCATTTAAATTAACAGAAAAGAATTAGAACTATAAAACTAAGTTAAACTTACATCATTTTTCATTCTCTACACACCTAGTTTGTATGAATTTAAAAAGCTGAATTAAAGGTAACAATAGTCATTCTTCTTTCTGCACTATTAAATTAAGGTGACTTATGAATTAACTTGTTGATAAACCACTAGCTGCGATTATATTCATTTCCTAGCTTCAAAAGATACAAAGTGTACACAAATAAACCTTTCAGCAAGAAATGCGTCTGAGAGCCACAAAAAAATGGTAAGTCCAAAAGTTTATGAATTTATACCGCCTGGGACCCCTCGAGAGCTACTGCCGGTCCTAAGCCTGGATAAAGCAAGAGGGTTGGGAATAAGGTTTGCGAACCCATCTCGTTGAAAATAACTCGCTAAAATTACGATGAACCGAAAAATCAATTCAAGACCATTTTAACCCTGCAGTGAGAGTTGGAAGGTCTTCAATCAGGAAAGCTATGACGTCTCATGATAAAAGCTGTTTCCTCGGAAATCATGAGACCGATGCACCTTCTGACAAACAGAGAAACCATTTTTTCAGGTATATGGAATATTCAAATAATGAAGAAGACAAGAAGATTATATCAAGTTGCTGTAGAAATGAAAGAATACAACCTCGAGGTGCTTGAAATCAGTTAAACACATTGGATGCAGGATGGATAACTAAGATTAGCTTCGAGAGCTCCTGTTATACCTCGACCATGAAGAAGAAAATGCTTCACATACGCACGGGATTGCACTGAAGCTATCCAAACAAGCACAACAAGCACTGATAGGATAGGAGTCTCATGGACCCAGGATCATCAAAGCATTCTTCAAAACAAAGAAAGAGGACATTACAATGAACGTCATCCAATGAGATGCACCTACCGACGATCACAACGAAGACGTTAAACATCAATTCTACGAGAGGCAGCAGTCAGTCTCTGAGAAATTCCCATCAAACGACTTGGTCATTCTGATGGGAGATCTAAATGCCAAGGTTGGCATGTACAACACTGGATATGAAGACATCACGGGATGACGTGGAGTGAGAGAAAGGAACGAAAACGGCGAGAGATTTCCAAACCCATGTGCCTTCAACAAACTGGTCTCTAGTTTTTCTTTCTTCTCTAAGCGCTATCGTTCACTATTTATTTTAAAGATGTCACAGCCAACACTTTAACCAGTAACACATATAACTAAAATTCCTTAAGCCAGGAAAGAAAGAATTAGAAGGTATGTTTGCGAGAAAGCTGAGATGTCGAGAAGTATGTGTTCCATGCAATCTAAATCTTGAGAAAAGGATCGTAACACATCATACCTAATTGTAATCTAATGGGAAGGCATTTCGATCACGGAATGCAGCTCAAACGTTCCAAAGGTTTGCAGATAGCATACTAAGATTCATCGGCGGTACCATATTGCTACGCAAACGCCTACACTAATCCACATGGATTTCACCGGATCACACTACACAGAACCAAATCGACCATATTTGCATCAATAAAAATTTCAAAAGAACCATGGAAGACGGGAGGGCCAAGATAGCTGATATAGCCTCAGATCACTACTTGCTGGTCGCCAAAATGAAACTGAAACTCAAGAAACACTGGACAATGGGGCGGACAACATCGCAAAAGTTTAATGCGGCCTTTCTTCGGGAAACCGTAAAACTCAACGAATTCAAGATAGCCCTCAGCAATAAGTTACAGGCCTTGCACGATCCACTCGATGGAGAGGAAACTAGCATAGAAAACAATAGGAAAGAGATCAATGAAGCAATCACTTCAACATGTCAGGAGGTTCTGGACCACAAGTACCATCACAAGGAATGGATCTCTATTGGTACTCTGGATAAAATACAAGAAAGGAGGAACAAGAAGGCCGCAATCAACATTAGCCGAACAAAAGCAAAGAAAGCCAAGGCACAAGCTCAATACACAGTAGCAAACAGGCAAGTGAAGAGGAGCCATCAAAGTCGACAAACGTAAATATGTGGACGATATAGCGATGACAGCGGAAAAGACTGCAATAGAAGGGAGCTTGAGACAATTGTACGATACAACAAAGCTCGCTGGAAACTATCGTAAACCAGAACGATCAGTGGGAAGTAAGGAAGGCAGAGTTTCTTTGGTTTACTTTTACAAAATTCATTTTCATTATATTTCTAGTCAAAAGCGATGCAAAACGAAAGATCGTGAAAATACAGAAGTCAGCAGATAGCTATTTTGTCTCAGCTTCGGACTTTTCAGCAGAGTGTACGGACTAATTTACAAGCAACAGAATCACTATCTTCACTTCCTACTGATATCGTGTGTCGGCGAAAGCCGTTTGTGAAGTGAATTGCTATAAACAGTTATCCATATTTTCATCTGTGGGTCACCATTCACTTGAGTCTTATTTATTCAAGTATTTGGACCAAAATTATAAATATTTTGCAAAAGCACATTACCTTAAAAAGCTCTCTAGCAACAAACTAAATCAAGAGTGTATGATTTAAGAGATTTATAATTGAAATCTTAACTGGAAGATACAGTTTGTGAAAAAACTCAACCATTTTCTCTAAGCTTTCTTAATAACTTTGTTTTTAGAAAATATGCATAAGTGTAAGCTATATGAACAAATTTCCTCTGACTGTTTCCAACATAAGGGTTTTTTCCACATCTATACACACAACACCTGAAGTGTGGAACAATTAGCCATGATGCAGTTTGTAGGGATGCATCAAACAAATTGCCAGCATAACATTCAAGAAACCTATGAGATTAGTAATGCGATCTATTTTTGATTTATTCAAAACTAATAATGGGTAATAGAATATAAAATCAATAAATACCTGGCTCTCTGAGCATTCTGTACAATCTGTGGTAAAATAAAACAAAACGATGTTGGTTCATAGAACTTGCCTGAATCACCCCCAGGATGAGAAAACGTAGTTGCCGTTGACTTTTCTGAACTACTTATATTCCGATCTGTTATTATAGCTGTTTGTTCATTGAAATATTTATTATAATCATAAGTCCTTGGGTTGTTTGGAGAATAATTTTGATTCTCATCAATTAAGATTAGTCGCATAGAACTGTTATTGCATAACTGTGTTAAAGAATAATCACATTTATTCACAATGCCCGCTGATTGGTTTGCCAGTGACGTGTTAATCGTTGATGACAATACCACTGGTGTAACCATCAAGGCAGATGATGACGATGATACCAGTGATTGCTCCTGATGGATCGGATGTTCTTGTTGTTGCTTTGTCGTAAAGTTCAGAATTGGAAATGTTGAACTTAAGTCCCCTGACATAATTCCTAACTTATGCGCAGGTACCGGTCTGTACTGTGGGATATGCAAGTTTGCTATGACATCAATTGGAAACACAGTTGATGGATTTTCACTGATATTTAAATCAACAGATGATGTCTGACTAGAAGAAAAACGCTCTTTAAACTTGAATGACGTCTGAACACTTTTTGACTGCTTGCTAAAAATAAAAAGAGTGGAGGTTGTTTTTATAAAACTAGATGGGTATGTATGTGATTATACAAGAACTTAAGGTGTCCACAATCATAAAATCGCTCCCTGAACATATTTTTATACTTCTCAAAACCAAGTGATGACAAACTGCAAACTGTGCCTAGTAAACTTATAAAAATTTTAATCCATCAGATTTCTCTGAATTTTAACAAAAATCGATCTATTAATCGTAAGAATTTATTTATACTATGAAAAAGAGTATATTTTGTTAGAGGAATGCTTCACACATAACTTGAAGAATTGAAAAAATATTTTTTTACCTTCTGACGCATTTTAGAAACTATTTCTCAGATTTCTTTTAGGTTTTATTTGTACAGGCACAAAAATATACTTACTAAAGTAGATATTTTCATCAAAATAAAAGATCAGACTTAAAAAGTAAATTGGGTATAAAACTACTTGTCATACTCTGTCTACAAACTAAATGACAATGTCCAACAATTTTCTCAATAAATTTAGTCATCGAGCAAATTTTGTGATAGTTAACTTTACAAAACACTGAAATACCCAACGATGTTCGTTAAAAAAGCATGATTGCGAATTTTTTGAATAAGTCAAAAACTAAAGTAATACTATTTCATATTTCAACCTGGTTCCTGAAAATGTTTCAATTAATTCTAGGGTAGACAAACCACGTTTTTTCATAGTCAATGGAATTACAAAAGAATTCAATGGCACATATGTATGCGGTTTTATTACATCTGAGTAAATTATAACGATAACACGTTATAGTATAATAAATAGGAAAATTTCCAGTGGGGGAAAAAACTTTTTATATATGAATACAGAGTTATGCAAAATTTCATGTGTACTTCTTGTGGTATATATATAACCGCCCTCACTGGATAAGGCCTTTTTAGTATTCACATTAATCAGCGTCGTGACTTGCTTTCCTCAAGATTCGGTCGATTTACCTGGCTTGTAATTAAAGCCCGACAACTTATCCTTTACAGAAGTACGGTGCTTACGATCAGATTTACGAAGAGCTAACGTCAATTTTGTTAAACAATTTTCCCTTGTTCGCATCCAGGCTGAAGACTAAAAGCAGGGAAATACTAGTAATCAAAGAATTTTGTTATTTTTATCACTTGTAATATGAAGAGTATTCACGTCTGTCAGCTCTTTAAGGTTTCAATCCACGTGTAAATTGTATATATTGCCCACGTAAAACTCATCGGTTTCCAAATAGCTACTCGCAACACTTGAAAAACCAGTTAGATATTGCGTTTTCTCTGCACTATTTTACATAAAATGCAAGAACAGAGAACGTCCTTATTAATTAATATCAGTTAATATGCAACTAGAACATTTGTGATATAATGCTAACAGACGTACCATTAATTAATTGTGATCATGAATACAAAAATATATTTTGATGCATAATAAACTAAAAGAAAGCTTAAAAATTGAGTCACATGAAGCATTCTATGCTCCAATAGTTTGCCAAATATACACAGTAGATTTACTGACTAATTCCTGTAAAACATTGCATGAACTTTGTGGTTTTCTTTGTTGCTTCATCGTAGCGATTCTGTACAGCCTCATAAGTTTCAATAAATTTATTCCTCTGCATTGTTCTGCCCCGAATACCATAAACAATCTTTTCTAATAGCACTATTGTAACTGATCAGAAACGGTGTTTTTCCTCCTAAATCATTAGGTAAAAAGATGCTTGTTTTTTAAAATGAAAAGTATGAGTGACTGATATATACACTATGATCTTGTCGTTGTTCATACCTTAAGGAACAAACAACATCCATGGCCTGGTCCTGCGTCAGACTCAAAGACTTGATAAATTAGTTTTTATTCATTTATTACATGATTGAAGTATATTACGAAAATACTACTTTTCGTAAATCATTATCGCTTAGGAATTTTAACACACTAATTAAGAAATTAATGATATAACCCCATGTAGTTGTAAATAGTGATCTAATGCGTTTTCTATGTAAACTCACACTTAGAATGGTCTGATAGAAATTCGTTGACTCAATACATGAGGAAAGTTGGAATTACGTTGAAAATAATGACAGCAAGTTATTTTGGTTATTTATGACTCTTAAACTCTCTGTATTATACAGAAACACTCCTATCTCTGCATTTATGTGTTTTCGTTTGAAGAATTGTCTGTTTTGAAATAAGGCTCGACTATCTCTTCCATCGAATAATGGAAGATAGTTCCTGTCATAAATGACAACGTGAATAAAGGTCTCTAGCCGCTTGTTAAGTGATATAAAATAGCCTATCCGTGCTTGACTTTGTCCGCCTAGCTAATGACGAATAAAGAAGGATGATTGGGCATGGACTTTGGCAACCCAACCCCTTAGAAAACTAACTAACTACAAAAATGCCGACCAGAAAAAATAATTCAAACGATTAAATTTGTCGAAAAGAAACCAAACCTGATTAATAATGAACTGACGAACAATTGTCTGGTTTAGAATGCTAGGATTGAAGATTGTTTTTATCAGATGAACTTATAGAATTCTCAGAAAGTATGCCGAGTGCATCGTTAAACAGGAGAAAAAAGCTCTAACTATCACAACAATAAACCAATTACTCACCAACTGACGTCTTTCAGCACATTATTATTTAAGTAACCAGTCGCATCCATAAAAGCACTGAGGCATTAAAAGCCAACTCTCATCCACTTTAACAGCGACTGTGTTTTGACAATAAGGAAGATGATAACGGCATGCATTAGCTTAAATTTTCTAAAAAGCGTCTGGTAGTAACCCTTTCTGCGTGAAATAGTCTTTACGTAGTTGCACGGAAATGTTAAGTGATCAATAAATAGGTTTATAAAAATATACGACGTTCTATATATCAGACTTAAAGTCACTAATATTAGAATATTTGATGAGTTTTGAAGGGTCTTGTTCAAAATTTTGCAATGCTTTTTGTCGAATTATATCCATTTATTCATTATTTGCAAATAATCTCAAACTGTTTAATAAAACTACTAAAGCATTACTCGACTTAGCCGATCATCCCTGAGATATAAATGTCAATCAAACATAAATCTGCTTTCACAAGCAGTACATACAAATTGTTCTAGGAGCTCAATCAAGGGGCTGAATTTAAACCAGTTAGACTAGAAATAGAATACACAATAAAACTTCGTGAGGTAAATAGTAGTTAAGACTTAGTAAATAGTAATAGGTAAATAAAGGTGTGAAAGGCAGCTTCAACAGAGAAACGTTATTTAAAAAGCTCGAAAACATAAAAAAATAAAATGTTTCAGTAAAATATCTGGTTGCTCCTACCTGCAACCAACATATTTTGGTAAGTGACGATTAAAGACATTGGTGCATATCTTCTCTGAAATATTTTTATTCTGCTCACAAACACATGATATTTTAAAATTTGATGCAAACTCCAGCTCATCGTCGTACTGAGAAGTGTTATTTTCGGACGGAGAGACACCTTCTAAATTAAGGTTTGCAGAGGAAGACAAATTTCTCAAATCACTGTCCACAGTTGACGCCGATATTGTACTCCTGTGAGCATTTTCGAACAGATTTATAACTGATGCTAAACTGTTCTGATCCACTGAAGAATCTGAGTCGCTATTTTCCATAACGTTTGAAAGTAGTTGCGCGAAAAATCATTTAGCATACCTAAATTGCCGCTAAACAGTATTTTTCTTCGAAAATCGACTACGTTGGTATTGTAAAACAAACTCTAAAACCTTAATTTTCGCTATTATTACTTTCATAACTAAGCAAAAACCCTCTAATGTGTTTTTTTAAATAACGTTTGAAGGTAGTTTCAGTAGTCCATTCTGGAAGGTTAAACTAAATATTATACATGCTTTTTGATATTGGACAGCAGAAGAAGCATTCTTCTAACACAAGACGAGGACCTATTAGTCCTCTGTCCTTTTGCACAGTGTTATGGTAGGAAAAGAATGAACGGCTTTAGATGGTTGTGCGCAATCATAATACTCACCCTGCGCTAGTCTCTATACGAAACACCTGGAAATGTACCTGATGAAATTATCTCGCTCATACTATCTCGTGAAAAAGATATTGTATATATTGTATATTTAATCTCTGTTATATTTCGATAACAATTACACGGAAAAAAAGTAATAATAATAGTGATATTTTCGGATTGTGATTCGTACCTTCCGCTGGTTGATGATGGTCAATCTGGTACACACGTGATATAGCAGCAGTTAAAAGTACAAATGGTCAGCCTACATTTTGAATGTATCGTGAAAATTAACGAGTATATAAATAGATTATCGTTATAACAATTCCGGTCAAATAAGTTTCAATATCTTGCTAAGCATCCTGCGTTATGAGGTGCTTGTTAAAACAATCATACATTAAATCTCTAGTTTTTCTTTCTTCTCTAAGCGCTATCGTTCACTATTTATTTTAAAGATGTCACAGCCAACACTTTAACCAGTAACACATATAACTAAAATTCCTAAAGCCAGGAAAGAAAGAATTAGAAGGTATGTTTGCGAGAAAGCTGAGATGTCGAGAAGTATGTGTTCCATGCAACCTAATTCTTGAGAAAAGGATCGTAACACATCATACCTAATTGTAATCTAATGAGAAGGCATTTCGATCACGGAATGCAGCTCAAACGTTCCAAAGGTTTATCGATAGCATAGTAAGATTCTTAAGTTATGTTCACGTCTACACTGATGACCTGCTAATCGTATCATCAAACGTGGATGGACATTTTCAGCATAATGGAATAATAGTCAAGAAGGTCAATTGTGAACTCGGAAAACCGGAAAAAGAATTCCTAAGCGGACATACTGAGCGAGAGGGTATTTTATCTTGTAAGGAAGAAGCACCGGCAATAAAGGGGTACACTGTACAGTCCATAGTTAAGGAAATGAAGACTATCCTTGGTGATCAATCAGCCACACTTAGTATAGCGGTTGATGGATTAGATTTCGCTATCGGAACCGTTTTGCAACAGAACATCTAAGGAAGTTGTCAACCTCTCGAATTTTCCCCACGACACCTCACTCCCACGGAGACTAGATATTGAGCTTTTCCTCGAGAACTGCTAGCAGCTCACTGTGCCATCAAACATTTCCGGGACTCAGCAGAAGGCCGCGACTTTATCCTCTTCACCGCATGCTCTAAATACCAAGTCTGGCAGCCAGTCACCACGAGAGTCCAGATATTTGGACTTTATCTCTCGGTTCCGGACAGACCCTCATATTAAAAGCTAGTCGAACTATGTTTCTGTCACGTATCCAAGTGAATGCAGTTACTTTACAGGTGCTTGATCTCCCTGCTATGGCTGATGCCAAAGCTAGTGATCCCTCCTTTGCAGACTCACAACATTTTACATCCCTTCGGTACCCCCAGCTACTACCTCGGGTACTATCCTGTGTGATACTTTTACTGGTCTACCCCAACCCAAAGCACCCTCTGCTTATTGTAATCTCTTCTTCCATGCACTTCACGGAGAGTTTCACCCAGGTATCGCAGCCACAGTACGTCTCATCGCTGCACGATACGTCTGGCCTTCCATAAATAAAGATGACCGTATGTGGGTAAAGCACATTTTCTAGGGCTGAAGTTCGCTTCAGTTATATCCATTAAGTCCATTACGGTGGAGACAGCTGCGCACCGCTTCATAGAACGAAAGATAGCGCTGGACGGTTGACCGAGGACAACGATTCGAGTCCGAATTATTCTCCTCGCTAACCCGGCAGCTTCGTACGGACCGCACACGCGCTACCGCTTACCACCAGGCTTTAAGTGGTTTAGTTAATTAGTTTCATCGACAGCTTAAAAGTGCTCTTCGAGCACATGAAAACAACAATTGGTAATACACTTTACCGCTCGTCCTATTAGATATCAAAACGAGCTTAAAGTCAGATATTAAATGTTCCACCGCTGAACTTGTATTCGGCACGACATTGTGTCCGCTTAAGAATTTTTCACACCGCGGAGCAGTAACGATTTCGGTAAGTCAGACTACGTCCAACGATTGTCTGAATTTGTACGAACTTTGCCTCTGGTGTCAACTCGGCTACAGTAACGACAGGTCGCTCTCCCTCTAGAGTAATCTACCTGTTCAAATGTTTTCATCAGAGTTGATTCAATACGCAGACCTTCGCAACAGTCTTACAAAGGACCTCTCCACGTGATTTCTCGTCACGAAAAGACCTTCAAGGTTGATCGACATGTCCGCGTCGAGATAGTCAGCATCTCAAGCCAGCACACCGCAGTGACAGTAACCTACCTAATAATCTGAGGCCCAACGCTAGACTCATCACACTTGCTAACGCGATCCCTACGTCCACTTCGGACCCCACGCTAGATACATCAGAGGCCTCATCCTCACCAGCAAGCGTGAATACTGACGTTGTGTTTATCGTACCTAAAGTTGTTATCGTTCAAGTCAGACCACTCCAGACTCCTAGTTTCACTGCATTTGTGGTCATCGATTAAAAAAATATTGCGGACAACAGTGTTGGAAATACCTGAATCTCGGTGACATGATTAACATCTCGAGTTCTGTGCTTATCCAACTTGTAGAATGTTTTTCAACTGCTCATTAAAATTAGGAATACTCGGCATCTAGCCAAGTAATTTTGGACTGCACGTTATATATGTATTTCATTCTTCATACCCTAAACTTCAGAATCGATAGGGAACAATGTGGGTAAGTTTTAAACCCAGTCTGAAATGCCATTGCTTGACACAGGGACAGCCCAGTTATATCTATCTGAGACCTCATTCTCACGTCCCAGTCAACAGCACGCATCATCTGCACTATCTACGGTTCAGACTCCGGTCTCACGTCCAGATCAGCGGATTTCTCCGTCCTTGCGGGCTCATCAGATACGTATGAGACCACCGTCTCAAGTTCTGTACACCGGGTATGCCTACCTGTACATTTTCGTGACTAATGTCTTCGTTGACGACGGACACAGCATGAGACCTTATACTCACACTATGTGCATGCTCCACCTTTCCCTTATTTGATTTTTTATATACTGAGCCTTAGCCTCCGACCATTGCCCAGCTGGTACCATCGACTTCAGTCAAACTTGGCGAAAGCTGGCCTGGTCGCCCACGCTCTTTTCAATGTACTCAGTCAGTGATTTTGTTTCAAACATATCTGGCATACGTATGGTCTCGAACTCAGTCGCTGTGGTCGTTTCTTTTCTATTCACTCAATCTGGCGTTTCTGGTCCAAACCCCTACAAACGCAATCTTCAGATTCTGCATGCGGATCACGATGGTGTGGTATGCTAACTTGAGCAACAACTATGGTACGTTAACCCTGGCACCCTTCCTCATAAAAGACCTTCAGTGACAACTCGAGCATCGCTGATTGCTTCCTGTTTATCAACCCTTCTGCCCTACAACCGCACGTTTGCAGATCAGTCCCCTGAACGAAGCCGTCACGTATCGAAAGTGTTATTCCTTCTGGAAAAGGGGTCCAGTAGTGGATTACTTTTGTGAAGAGAACGCGAGTGGTGTAATGAAAAATTTTATTATCGTTACCAGTTTTAATAAAGACTGGTTTACTGTACCCCTCTGTTTAAGCGTACCAAAAACACACATCTTCCTCTTTCCGTGACCTTGAACTTGCTGACGCCCCTTCGGTAGTCTTGCCTGTATATTTTGGCCTGATCTTGGTATTATTTCGATACCATGAGATGCCAACGAACATACCTTGACTCCAATCACAAGTGGCCTTCTGATTTCTGCCGTGAAGGGATGCAACTGGGCTATTGACGTAATATAGATTCAACTCGCTATAGCATGACCAAGTGCCTTCAGCTATAGTGTTCTAATATGACTAAAGTTATCTGCACCAGTGTCATAAACTTATAGAGACATTTGTTTAGGCTATAAAACCAGAATAGCGACCGAAATCATTGCCATAAACAAACCCCATACATGGTCCGTTTGTGGCGAGACTAGATGCAACAGTGATACTTTACTTACTCACTTACTTTTGCCTGTTACCCAGAATGGAGCATAGGCCACCGACCAGTTTTCTCCAACCAACTCTGTCCTGGGCTTCCCTTTCCAGTTCTTTCCGATGACCTTTTTATGTTCTTAGATTGATTCCACTGTGGTTTACTTCTCGAGGCATATCTTCGGTCCCTAATCTTTTTAATTAACGCCAATGAGTCTACTGCCTCTACTAATAATGGGTGTGAGTTGACTGTGGCATCACAGTGTACTAATGTGGTATGGCAACTTGAACTGATGTACGTACGTACGTGCTAAGTTTTACATTGTGACTGACTAACCTAGTCATCTTTTAATTACATCATAATATTTACTCACTGTTTTAGTTAATAATAAGTTCGTCGAAAAAGTACTTTTACTGAAGGTCGCATTCTCTATATTTTCATGGGAATATTATTTACTTACTTACGCCTATTAACCCCAATCGAGCATAGGCCACCGACCAGTTTTCTCCAACCAACTCTGTCCTGGGCTTCCCTTTCCAGTTCTTTCAAGTTTTCGTTCATTCTTTTCATGTCTTTCTCTATTTCTCATCTAAATGTGTTTCTTGGCCCTCCTCTTTTCCCCTGACCTTGAGGGTTCAAAGTGAGGGCTTGTCTTGTGACTCTGTTGGGTGCTTTTCGCAGTGCGTCCTCTCCATTTCTACAGCTTCTTCTTCATTTCCTACTCCGCTGGCATCTGGTTTGTTCTGTCCCACAGTAGATGGTTGCTGATAGTGTCGGGTCAACGAATTCAAAGTATTTTGCGTAGACAAGTGTTCATAAATATTTGTACCTTCTGGATGATAGCTGTCGTAGTTCTCCGAGTTTCCGCTCCATACAGTAGAAATGTCTAGACATTTGTATTGAAAATACTGTTTTTGGTGTCGACTGATATTTATGGGCAGAGTTTTGGGGGTTTGTGTTTGTATACATTTGAAATCATCAATCGATCGTTGTTAGACCACCATTAGAAACCTGGAGGCACTGAACGGCCGTTTCGTCTTGGGATGGGACGCATCAGCAGTGCGCATCTACGACTTTGTTTGCAGTTTCAGATAATTTTCAATTGCATGAATGCAGCCATTGCTCTGCCGCGCCCTCACATCTGTATCGGATCCACCTCCGTTGTCAATCATGCTGCCAACATATGTAAAGGTGTTAATTTCCTCCAAGAGTGATTTGGTTGACACATGTTGTGTTGCATCGCAGCATCATGCTTTTCCCTTTATGTACGTTAGGAACTGCAGCTGATAGAGCTGCTGCTACACCGACTTGAAATTGTCGTTACGTGTTCGATAGAAGAGTCAAGTCATCTGCGAAATCCAGATCGTAAGGCTGCGTCCTAGCTGACTATTGGATACTGTGCTTCCTTCAAGATGTTGACGTTTTCATGATCCAAACCAACATAATAAGAATCTAAAACAAGTGGAAGATAAAAATAAGGTTTATAGTTTACTCGTTTGAATATATTGTCCATTCGACATTTTACTTGTGACTAATCTGTGAGTTTTTAATTAGTTAGGCCGTCGAAGTTAAGTTCAGAATTCTGTATGATGCTGCCTATCTTCTCAGGCACGCCGTAGAGTCGAAGAAGCCTCCATAGTGTTTTATTGTCCACGCTATCGAATGCTTTCTCGTAATCGATATAGTTGATGTTGAGTGGTGAGTTTCATTCAATTGATTGTTCTACAATAATCAGTAACGTTGCAGTTTGTTCGGTACACGATCGATCCTTACGAAAGACGACCTGTTGATCTCAAAGTTGGGCGTCTACGGAGTCCTTTATCCTGTTTAACAACACCCCGTTGGAGACTTTGCCTGGTATTCAGCGAAGAGTGATGCCTCTGTAGTTCTCACACCTGCTGAGATCGCCTTACTTTGGTATTTTGATCAGGCATCCTTCTTTCCAGTCTGTTGGTACTTGTTGCTCATCCCAAATCTTGTTGAAGAGAATGTGGAGTATTTTTGAAGTTGAGGCTGCATCTGCTTTCATTGCCTGTGCTGGAATGTTTTCTGGTCCGATAGCCATACTGATTTCCTTAATTGTTGGCGTGCCTTCAATAATTAGAAGGTCCGTGGATGGTGCTTCAATGTTGGGTGGGTTTATCTGGGCTGGTCGATCCAAGAGTTCCTTAAAGTGCTCTACCCACCTGTTGCTGAGTATTTTGTCTTCCTTACTTCCCACTGATCGTTCTGGTTTACGATAGTTTCCAGCGAGCTTTGTTGTATCGTACAATTGTCTCAAGCTCCCTTCTATTGCAGTCTTTTCCGCTGTCATCGCTATATCGTCCACATATTTACGTTTGTCGGCTTTGGTGCCCCTCTTCACTTGCCTGTTTGCTACTGTGTATTGAGCTTGTGCCTTGGCTTTCTTTGCTTTTGTTCGGCTGATGTTGATTGCGGCCTTCTTGTTCCTCCTTTTTTGCATTTTATCCAGAGTACCAATAGAGATCCATTCCTTGTGATGGTACTTGTGGTCCAGAACCTCCTGACATGTTGAAGTGATTGCTTCATTGATCTCTTTCCTATTGTTCTCTATGCTAGTTTCCTCTCCATAGAGTGGATCGTGCAAGGCCTGTAACTTATTGCTGAGGGCTATCTTGAATTCGTTGAGTTTTACGGTTTCCCGAAGAAAGTAGAAAAAGTCTTATTTACCGCTGTGATTTAAATCTAACTAACGACTGACTACCTGTCCTTGTTCAAGCAAACTCGAATTAAACATTTAGAAAGAACTTCAGCTGAATGACCATTGTCTGGTCGCCTTATCTTGTCAGCATTTACTCCTCACTCTTGATATATCAAAAGCCTATGAAGTGTTGACAAAAGGTTTTTATTCATGTAAAGTGGTTGAATATTGGAGAGGGATTCTCGGCAAGACAAACAAACGAGCTTTTCAACACTAAAAATACCATAGCGTGAAACATTATACCCACATCAACATGGTTTTGGTCCTAATATGGTGTCGTCGGTGAACACTTGGCCACCAAAATCAGGCTGCGAAACCGCTCTCATTATTCCGAAAATCCCAGTTCTCATATACAAAAACCTTTCACATATTGCTGAACCTTGCTACGTAATTACTGTGCTTACTAAGTCACTAGGACATTCAAATATCTGCATCGCGTAATTCTTTTGTGAAAGTCAGTCGGGTATCCATTTAATCGAATAGGACCCGGTGAGGGTAGAAAAGAACAGAAATATGCACGGTTTTCTTACAGATAATCATTCGAATTACTAGGACTAGTGATATTTTTTCCGGTTTTATTCTGATGTGCTTCCCATTATATTAGAATTATGTAGGTCTGAAGCTTAATAATCTAATGAGAACCTGACGTGTCATGGATTTTAAGATTTAGGCAGCGGTCTTGTCTATGATACCCAGAGCTAAGTTAGGAGTGAGGAGGATCAAGGGTCTATATATGGTTGGGATATTGAGGAGTGAGTTAGATAAGCTTGTTATTTGATGCAAGGAGATGCGTTGCACAGCATACCCCATGATGATCTGGTGCGGATGACTGATCGAGCGCCTCCAGACAAAGCGTGTCTTGTGAAACTATTAAGGTCAGCCTCAACGTCGAAGACTTACGGAACTATTTCTTATGGGGATTTTTAACACCACAAACCCATAATATCTGAAAAATATAAAAGCTGAAGGAGATTCATCCAGCTAGTCGAATCATGCATTGATAATGCCTTTCAGTTTAAGGTTTCATTAACAGTATTTCTTTATTTTGAATTTTGTCCGGATGAAGTTGAAGAATGACTGTATTGCGAAACAATGAACGTAAGCGAAAATTTTGAAAATACTTGCATATAGTGAAGTTTGTGTAAAAAATATTGCATGTGCAGTGTTTTGTGAGGTCAAACCTAAACCTTAATGTCTGTACATTTGCCCGCCAAACACGTTCATCTAAACCAACAGAGTCTAAATAATCATTATGGTTCGTACGATTGTATAGATTTTGCGTTTGTTTTTCATCTGATCGATCACCAAGGTGGGTCACTAAAGGTCTGAAGTTTGGCTGATATCAGGCAAAATACTGCCATCTTCCCAACGAATGAGAACTCGATGCCTAAATCTCTCAGAACAACTGTTTTCAAAGACCCTGAGCTGTCAAAATATTTCAGTCATGAGAATCCAGCGGCTGTATTTACCGACTTTCGGCAAATTGGCTGCGGTAGCTTTGGAGCAGTTTACTACGTAAGCGAATTTCATGCCTATTTGATTACATTAGGCTCGGAATCGCACAACAGGTGAAGTCGTAGCCATAAAAGAACTAAAGGTTGATACTAAACGTAAAAAGTCTGAAGAAGAGTGGAACGATATCGTTAGGGAGATAAAATTCCTTTCTCACCTCTCCCACAAAAACTGCGTACTACCGAAAGGATGCTTCATGAAAGAGCAAACTCCATGGGTACGCGTGCTACATATTATTACATTTTCTTTCTAAAGTTAGTGATGGAATACTGTATCGGCTCAGTCGCAGATGTTTTAGAAGGTAGGTCATGTTTCTCTAAACCAATAATTACTGACAGTGCATAAAAAACCACTTCGGGAGGATGAAATCGCTTGTATCGTCCAGGAAGTACTGACTGGTCTTGATTACCTACACTCTGAGAAAAGAATTCATCGAGACATCAAAGCAGCTAATATCTTACTAACGGACTCTGGTGGCGTAAAGATTGGTGATTTCGGATCAGCTAGTTTTGTGAGTCCGGCCAACAGCTTCGTGGGGACACCATTTTGGATTGCCCCAGAAGTTATTCTGGCTATGGAACAGGGCATATATGACGTTCGAGTGGATGTTTGGTCTCTAGGAATTACTTGTATTGAAATGGGTTAGTTTTTGCTACTTGTCATAATAGTTTATAAGTTCTGATTATCAGTGTATAAAACTCATTTTCTGTTTTATTTTACAACTCAACCACTAAACCTTCCATTCAATTTTTACACCATTCGTTTATTTTAAGGTAGCCCACCAACATTCCGATCCTTCAGTCTGTCGGATTAACTATCTGGGGCTAAACACATATTGTTAGCTGTTATTAATTTTTGTTCCAAAGACTAATCACCTGTCAAACGAAACAGAAGTGACTAGCTACCTCATAATAAGCGAATGGTATTCATCTACAAACTTAAAACCTATACAAGAAACTAGATTCGCATTGTCGGTCTTTCCAACCTTGATAATGTGGTTATCAAAGAATAGCTACCTATCTAACTTTTTGGTCATTTACTCACCTGACCTGGTAGTTTTTTTAATTCCGGTTATGGGAAGTCTAAGGAGACACCAGAAGTGTGCTAAAAGTACCCCCAACCGCCATTAGTAGTCTGTATTCACTTAGGTCTAAGGCTTACCGATTTTGCCACCACTGACCTTTATGACATAATGGAATCCCATGAAAATCAGAAAAGCGATTCCAGTCTGAGTAGTCAGGACGAAAAACCCTCATCGTGAAGCTGAAGTGGAAGCTATGATTAATTATCTAAGTTGAGAAAGTGTTACTAACACCATACGTATCTATCCTCTTGCGGCTTTTATTGTGAGAGTTTTTACCTCAGTCATTTTTGTTTATCATCCATTGTAGCTGGTTGCACCCAATACTTTACCCTTATGGTTTATGCTTCATGTAACCAGTTCTAGATATTTTATCTGACCCACCTAACCACTCATAGCAAGTCAGCGCGGTTAAGGTAAGATTTTTGTGTGAGCTATTCATGGTGTTTCTGTAACAGAGTTTTTCTCCTCTGGACAATCGAATGGATTGAATGACATAACACTCCTGAATAGAGATTCCACCCTTCAGTTTTTTTTCTTCAAGCTTTGCATGTTTCTACTCTATGTACTGGAGCCAAGATCTAGTTGATTACTTTAGAGAATGTGATCATAAGTATTTAGCAGTGGAGTAGGACCTCGTGAAGAATTTCTACTCGAACATTTCTGGTTGAGGTGAACTTATGACAAACTTTCATTGAAAGTAATGGCAAATTCTTTTCCTTGAGATTGTTTACCTTTACCCTTATTTCGTTCCGTCGTAGTTATCTGACCTGTTAGGAGTTCCATTTACTGACTCGAAACATAAGGGTGGCGATTCTGTTTGATGAAGAGTAAAAACACACACTTCCAATCACCTTATTTCACGGAGAGCCTCAGCACATATTCAGGATGATCCGTTGGTTTTTTACCAACTTGTAAGTACTTGATCCTAGGTTTATTGAAGTTCGTCTGTTAGTATTGCCTAGTAAGCGACCATGTTATACACAGCTTACAAGTAAAGATGACAAATTGGCGTATGGAGTAGAAAGTCTTCAGCCAAAGTGGTTGGTATATGCACTATAAATTTTCTGCCTTTAACGCACGATATTGGTGTAAGTTAGGAGAAAGCTAGGTGTCTCCAAGTGTTTCAGTTCGTTAAGTCAGTGACGGTAGGTCTGAGTCACATAGATAATTTCAAAATATCTGGCGAGAGTCCGAGCAATTACAGCCAGAAAAGTTGTGACATGAATCAGAATTGGTCTCAATGGTTTAGATATTTTCTCTCCTTGTCTCCTGAGGTATTTAGTTCTAAAATTAGGTTCTACTCTTTACTTCACAAATTCATCTTTCTTCAACCAATGATACTGTTAGTATTTCTATCCTATCGTTTATTTTGATAATTCCATCTCGTTCAGTTGTGGTGTAGTGAAGGAGAACACAGGTGAGGGCAACCGAATTGTATTTAACGAAGATTACAGAGTTACTCAGTAAAATAGGAAAACCATATCGTGACCGTTAATTTGCAAATCTTCAATCAATCATCAATCCATTGTCTGACATTTCACTATTCATGCGTTTCATACAAATTCCATTGTGTTCCCACTCTTCCTTTCTTGATCTTCCCCCATCTTCTACTGCCAGACATTACGTTTACACACGCGTCATATACTACTTACAAGTAGCGCGCACCACAGTGGTATGGACTTGGACCGATGTACATTTACATATCAGATTCTATGTTGCAAAAGACTGGTTTTAACCACTAATGGAAGTAGGTTTAGTACATGTTAACGTCATAATTTTACTTCCCCAGTTGTTTGAGGCTTGCTTAATCATGGATTGCTTTACTAGCCCTACTACTAACAACTTTAGTCAAATGATGTACAGTGCCGGATATTTTATACCCCACAGTTTTTATTGTACACTGTTACTTTGCTTTATTATTAGCTGAGTTGGAACCTCCTTACTTCAGCGCTACCAATCCAATGGCCGCACTATATCAGATTGCTTCGAATGATGCCCCACGACTGGTAGGAGGTAACTGGTCCGATGAATTTCGGGATTTTATACGATTTGTTCTCCAAAAAGATGTAAGTTCTGTAATCCTAACTGTCTTTTGTATTAATGTCTTATGTAGAAGACAGACAGACAGATACAACGCAGAACTTCGTATGTAAGTACATCAGTTCAGATTGCCATGCCCCATCAGCACAGAGACGCAACTGTCAGTTCAAATCCAAGAGTGATAACAACAATAGAAGTATTAGCAGTAATGGAGAAGATTAGGGAGCGAAGATATGATTCGAGAAATATAATTCAGTAATATAAATTTAGAAGGAGAAAGGTAGAGATTATGTGGAATGCAGAAGCTTAGAATTTCATAGAACACAAAGAGTGGATGCTCCTGCGCCGTTGCAAACGATTTTGAGCCATGTCGTTCAAGGTCTCTAACGATCGTCTCGCGGACCCCAACTAGGTAGCCTACACCTACCAACATGACTCAGTCCACTTGTCAATGGTTTTATGGATTTCTGCCATGTTTTGGTTTGTCCGCCCCTAATTTTCTTCCAACCTACTCCTACACCACAAAACATAGCTCGTCGCGGCAGTCGGTTGTTAGCCATACGTAACACATGTCCCAACCACCTCAACTGATGAAGTTTCAATACTTCTTCTATTAATCTGCCATCCTTTCCTAGTACTCGTTTCCTAACGAAAGCATTGCTTACTCGGTCGTCCCATGATACACAAGCAATGCTTCGGAGACATCGATGATCGAAGACTGGTTAGCAAACGGATACCTCGCCTGCGCCATAGGTGACGCAGATTGGCAAAAGCCAATCGAGCCTTCTGTATCCGAGCTGAGATTTCGTCAGTCACCAGGCCATCATCACTGATGAGACTCCCAAGATAAGTGAAGCGGTCTACACGTTTGACTACTTCACTCCCTATCACTAGTTCAGGTGCCGATACAACCCAATCTTGAAGCAACATTTTGCATTTCGAGGGTGAGAACCGCATCCCGAACATGCTTGCGTTGTTGCTTAGGGTGATCAGAAGACTGCATTTTGTCAGCGTCTTATGTAGAAGGATTTATCCCGTTTTTAGCTTCATGAATCTTACTAGTTAATACCATAGTTTTAGCTTTCATGAGTAATTCTCAGTTTCAATCAATCAATCCTTGAATTTCCCATCGATATCATAATTTATTGTAATGTAAAAAAGTCGCACATTCTAGTTTTGTTTCACTTCACTCTTAAAGAAGATAAATAATTACAATGTCTGTTGTGCTACTGTATTAAAGATATCACTGAGATGCTGTGAAGCCGGGCTCCAAAAACTTGGTATCTGGAAACCAACAACAGGAACTGGGTAGACTTACTCCAAAATATCAATACATTTTATGGAGCATAAATATTTAAGGTTGTCTTCAAAATAATCGTTTGTAAAAATTTGTCTTTGAGGTACTCCAACGATTTTAAAGACTTCGTATTTCCAGACAGCAAATTCAATGAATATCATTTAATGAAATTTGTATTAACGTAATAGTGAACCATATTCAAAATGAAATTCAAGACTAAAGACAACTAAAATCCAAACACCCACTTCGTTTCTTAACACCATGTTTATATTTTTTTAAGAATTCTGCATACTTAGCTAGTGTCCTGCACTTCCCAGAATTAGATTTTTCGCGGTTATTATTCCCTACTGCAGTTAAAATTCGGTCCTCAACAAATCATCATTTTCTTCATGTATTTCAAATCTTCGTGGTAGTTATTGTTATCACCGTTATCACCGAACTCACATTAATACTGTGTGATATTAGAATAACTGTAGTGTCTTATTTTATTTTTTAGATGAATGAAAGACCATTTTGTTCCCAAGCCATGACACACCCCTTCTTGGCTAGTGTGTTTCGTTTTGCCCATATTCTTCCAGAGTTAATTCAGCGAACCAAAGCAGCCGTAGCCGCTCAAGAAAATCAAATTAGTCAAAAATGGAAAAAAATTCTTTATGAAAGTGATTTAAACCGTTCTTCATCCTCTGTTGTACCCAATAGTAGTGAGGAGAGCCCAACGTCTAAAAAAACTGTATTTGTCTATGATGACTCTAACGCAGATATAGAGGCTTCTGCAAGAAATTCATACAAACCACATCTTGTTTCTGGAATGTTAAGGCAATCTTACGAAGGACCAAACGTTGGTGGATCTGAGCGCAGTTTGCGACGACATGATTTACGAAAAGCATCTATTCAAACTCACCAGCGTGATTCTAACAGGTGTATTGATGAGGAGGCCTGTCATGATAGTAGTTCGATAAACGATGATGTAGAGTATCTTGTGGTAAGCTGTTTTTATTTTTGTACCGTTTAAATTAAAAAATTTCGTAATTCGTTGTTGCTTTATAAGTTTCATAGAGGTTTTCTGAATTTCGTAGTTAACATTACGGACTGATCCCTGTAACACAAAATCTTCAAAAATTATGTTGAGTCCGGATACAACTGGGTACGGTCAAGCATTTTCTCCAATAGTGGCCAAAAATAAGCGTTCAAAATTATTAATTATCGTGGTAAAAAACATATGTTCCTGTAGGTTCTAACATACCAGACAGGTCGACTGGAAAATGATGAGACTAAAAGCAGCCACTCAAGGTCTGATGGCGAAGTCGTACTGCTGACTGAAGAGGGACGTGGCAGCAGTAAGGTGTTTCCCCCGGACATCCAGAATATGCAGCGATGTTGCCTTCTCAAAAGGAAGGAAAGAAGGGGCTAGAAAAGGTCGACCCTAAAAATGTCACACCTCACCTTACCTCAATGATTTCCGTCTCCGACGGTAGGGGCTTTTAAAAAGAACGGGTCTAACACTTCAAAGACTTCTCATAAAAAGGCTGTGTGTGACCGACGTGAAGCAGTTATCCCTTGGGCCCTGCGGTCACGCTCCTAGTTGTCTAACACCAACAGTAATCCAACTTCTTTTTCAGATGTGGGCAGTCGGGAAGTGATATCCACCTTCATACTCGTAACAGCACACAAGACCAAATCGGTCACAATCAAATCCTCCCTACTCCTAATAACCCTCTAACCTCCATGATCAGACCTTCTCACATTCCTTTATCACCTGGCACCGCTGACACAAACGATTTGAGTACGCGAAACGTTGTCCCTGGTCTCCTGAAACCTCGTTTTAAACTACTTGTTGGAACTTCTAATGTTCGAACCTTGTGCCAAATAGGGCAACAGGCTTCCTTTGGAATCCCATGCCATCGATGTATGCTGCATCTCCGAAACGCGCATACAAGATCCGAGTAAAATCATTCATTTGATTTCACCTTGTTCAGATAAAGAACCCACTCGGCTTACGCCTCGTGTATCTGGAAGCCCTGCTACTGCTTCCCTTGTCTCGCTGGTGTAGGTATAGCATTGACTTCTAGGGCGGAAATAGCTCTCTTAGACTGGATCTCGGTAGACAGTCGCTTATGCGCTGTCTTACTAAACGGTACAATAAGGACTCGTAAAGATAGAGAAACTCGCCGTTGCCTGTTTGTTGTCTCTGCATTCGCTCCCACTGACTGAAGCTCGGTTGAGATAAAAGATGGGTTTTACAAAAACCTTTCTAGCCTTCTTCAAAAAGTTAGGCGCTGTGATATAGTAATAATGGCTGGTGACATTCATACTCGAGTTGTTAGACTAAGTGAAAAGGAATCTTTTGGTGTTGAAACTCACAGGACGGAAAAAGGCGAACGTCTACTGCAGCTAAGCTCAGACAATCGCCCTTTTCTAGCAAATAACAACTTCAAACACGGGGAGAAATTTGTTTTGACGTGGCGACCCCCAAATTCGTCCCAACTTTGGACCCAACTAGATCACATCGCTACGAGTCACCGATAGAAAGGCTCAGATAATATTCGTCTTCCTTGACCTTAAAAAGGCATTCAACTTTGCCGATCGTTAGGTTCTATGGCAGTGTCTGTCATTGAAAGGTGTACCAAAGGAGTACGTTAACCTCATACAGGCTCTGTACTCGAGCACTACTAGTTGAGTGAGAGCTTACAACGAACCGTTATCAGAATTGATTACTTCAGGTACTGTCCACTTTCTCCGTTCTTGTTTATCTTTGATGTGCTTTTAGATACGACACTGCATCATCTGACTTTTCAGGGTTGGACTTTCTACCGGGAGATTCGCTCGTTGACTTAGAATTTGACGATGTCATAGTTCTATTCGGTGAAGACGCTGACAAAATGCAGTCTTCTGACTACCCTAAGCAACAATCCAAGCATGTTCGATATGCGGTTTTCTACCTCGAAATGCAAAACGTTGCTTCAGGATTGGCTTGCACTGGCACATGAACTAGTACTAGTGAGTGAAGTAATTGAGCGAATTGACCACTTCACTTGTCTGTGGAGTCTCATCAGTGTTGATGGCCTGATGTGCGACGAAATCTCAGCACGGATACGGAAGGCTCGAGTGACTTTTGTCAACTTGCGTAATCTACGGTATAGATGAGGTGTTCGTCTGTTAACCAAAGGACGAGTCTGCTGGGCAGCAGTTCGCTGCGTCCTACTTTACGGCTGTGCAACAGTGAGAGTAAAGGATACTCGTAGGCTATTAGTATTTGATCACCTGTATCTTCGATGCATTGCTCGTATATCCTGGCACAACCGAGTAAAAAATGTTGTCGTTAATAAACGAGTAATAGGTATTGAAACTTCATCAGCTGTGGTGGTTGGGACATGTGTTACGTATGCCTAACCACCGACTGCCTCGTCGAGCTATGTTTTGCGATGTAGGAGAAGTTGGAAAAAATCTAGGGGCGGCCAAGCCAAAACATGGTTCAAATCCATAAAGTCACTGACAAATGGGTTGAGCCATGTAGGTAAGTGTGGACTACCTGGTTGGGGTCCGCGAGATAATAGTAATCGATGGTTATAGGCTTTGAATGACATGACCGAAAACTGTTTGCAATGCTCAGGTGCATCCATTTTTAGCTTTTCCAGATCCTAATCTTTTGGATTCTTCATCACTTTCATCTCTTTCTTAAGTTATATCACTGAATTGTTTTCCTTGAATAATATCTTCGAACCCTAATCTCTCCGATTAT